>SNQJ01S0131321.1:0-10980 GCA_010110895.2 Picea sitchensis | reverse complement strand
AAGGCAGTGCAAGCAAGCAACAAACCAATAATTGTTTCAAATGAAGTAATTGATCTTAAGAAAGAACAAGACATGATTGTTGAATGGAAAATCAATCATAAGTTGCTTCAAGATAAGCTCACGTCGTGCAGATATTTCAAGTATATCAGCTCATTTGCAGTTGTCTTTTTTATGCTGTCATTGGTAATGTTTTCTACATGGATGATAGTGTCTTCAGTAAGATGTAACAGGGTTCAAATGGCTAACAATATACTGTCAGTTGTCATGATTGTGTTATAGTTGATCTTGATGAGACAGGTGCACAGGACAAAGTTCAGAGACAACGGACAAGCCGGGTGGCCTATCCCGAGCTTGTTGACTGTTCAGTAACCTTTTGGGGACCAAAAGGTCTTCTTGTGGGGAGGTGTGATCCAGAATCGGATCTAGAAGCCTGATAGGGCTTAAAAATGCTCAAAAATTAAAGTGATCGAAATGCGACGAAACTAGCACCATTACGTCTGTCTCGTCTTCCTGATTCCAGCGATATATTTTCTTCGTAAAACGGGCTCCGTATGCGCAAGATATCGCGTTCTGTTCGAAAAGGCAAACAGGGAAAAAAAAAGGGGATCACTGTACAGTCCGTACAGTGCCACGTGGCATGATGACTTTACAGGCCGTACGACCATACAACTGACATGGCAAGCCCGGGAGGCGACACATGGTACGCTGATTTGGCGTATGGGCAGACAGTTAGACCAATGCAGGGGTGACACATGTCACCACTGTAAGGGTGACACGTGGCACGGGATGACGTCAGCAGGTACATGGCAGGGTTGACAGGGCAGTGACGTGGCAGATGCAAAGGCTAACAGATGGCAGGTGACATGGACCACTTGGCAAGTGACACTTGGCAGATTTTTATTAGCGGTTGATGTGACACGTGGCCCAATCACAGGCTGCCATGTGGCACCATGTGGTTGCCTCTCCGGTTTGTGTAAAAGTTATATGGCTTGGCCGGGAGTCGAACCCCCGACCTCACCTCCGGGGAGTGGACTGGCAAGACCGGGCTAACCACCCGGCCAACGGATAGTTCTTGTTAACTATATGGCATAAAACGTATTTAAGTTTGATTGAACTCCTAAACGGCGGGGGAAAGGGTCGGGGCCTAGCCCCAGCCCTCGGTTCAACATACCATACGACCATACGCGAAGGCTTACTACATAACAACGACACGGGGAGTGTATTGGACAGGGAATAGCCCACGGTTCATGGGTGGATCCCACAAGACCGGGGTTTTACCACCAAAAAGGGCGCTCGGTTCCAACTACTAGCCTGTGGCCTTATGCCTACGTGCCACGACCAGGAGCCCGCAGAGAGAGAGCCAGCGCATGGGCGTGTGGCCACATAGTTGGCCCATATGACCGCGAAAAGGGGGCTCACGCCCATGCCTCGGGGTCTTACCCTGATTTTTAACAAAAGTGGGTTATTTTGTATGGTTTTTGGAATTTTATTGTTATTGAGCCTATTTTTAATTGATTTTCTCCATTTTTGGGAGATATTGGGCATTTTTCGAGCCCAAATTTTAAGAGGAAGTTGGAGATGAGCAACCAACTTCAGATATATATAAACCAGGCCTGTTTGAAGCCATGGAGGATAGTCAAGGACAAAAAAAGCAGAGTTATGTTGAGGAGAAGCCAAGCCAAAGCCATTTTTATGCAGGGAAGATATTGAGGAGCAGATGTTGTCGAGCCATTTCTGGGAGCTCCGGACGTCCATTTTGCATGCCGTTTTCTTTGCAGGGTTCTAGAGATATGGAAAAACATGACCAGATCAGTCTTGTAGCCAATTGGCATTGCAGTGACGTACTTTTGAGCTTTTGAACAGAAATAAAGAAGCCTCCCCCACAGAGACAAAGGCCCGGAGACGTAGGCAAAGTTGTGTCGAACTCCGTTATCAATCTACGTGTATGGTTTGTTGTCTATTATTTCATTTCAGATCTGCATATGTGTATTTGGCTGTCATAATTCCTCTACTTTCCTCATTCTTTCACTAAGTTTCCTCAAATGGTTAATTAACGCATGCAAAATTAAAACTCAACCATAGTCATTAAAAGATCCTACGGATCATTTCAACAGGATGAAAAGGGGAAGAAGTCTGCTGCTAAGAACTCCATCACCCCTAAGAGCAGTTGAAGAAAAAGGAAGGTTATCTCACCTCCAAGAGAGCCGACAGAATCATCCTCTGCTAAAAGAAAAAAAAACCAAAAGGAAATTACAGTTTGGTGAAGAGGGTGAGCAGACCAAAGACCTTGCTGAAAGAGATAACCCTTTGAACTTACCATACAGTGACTCAGAGCCAGAGTAGGAGTTAGCAGAGACACAGGGTGACGAACAGCCTGAGAAAGTTGTAGAATTTTATCCCAACTTGCCCTCACCAACTCCTCCAGATGAACACAGTCAACCATTAGCAAAATCTTCTTTAAGCAAGCCTAAAGCATCCAAGACTCAGAAAATCAATAAACTTCTGAAACAGATCTATGAGATGGAAGTTCTAGAAAGAGTCATTAAAAAGGCAAATACAGAGTTGACTGAAAGAAATGCAGAATTTTATAACATGAACCAAAGTCTCAAGGAAAAGCATGATAAAATCAAGGACAAGAACAGGGTGTTGATAAGAGAGAACATGAAGCTGTACAAGCAACTTATACTTCTGAGGCTAAAGTTAAAAGAATCTCAACCTCCAACACAGGATCAAACAGGTTTGGAAACTCTATCCGAGTTAGCTACAACAATGGTGGATATACCACAGTCTTCCACACAGCAAATTAAAACTCCCAGATCTGTACGAGGCAGAGTTACATCATCAAAGAGGCCTTGAACACTCAGCAAAGTATCAAGGTAATCAATTTTTGCAATTTTGGAGTTTTGGACAAAGCTAAGTTTTCGGTGGTTTAGGCAAACAGGATGATTGTTCATTAACCACCGAAAGCAGAGCTTTTGGTAGTTAATACACCCAGAATTCCTCTATGTTAACCACCGAAACCTGTCACTGGCCAGAGAAAGATAAATTTTGCACAGATCGAGGTTTTACTAATCCGAATCATTTGAAAACACTTGAAACGGATAGATGTTGAATTATAGAGTCAGATTCAAGATCCATTTTTGGTGTATAAGGATTACAAAAGGTATCCAAGTTGGTTTTGGTACCTATTTTGGTGGCAACAAATTAGGATTTTTGCACAACTCAGCAAATTCGAATTCTATCTCTTGGAAGAGTCATCAATCAGCCTTGGAAGGCTATTCTGCACTACACAAGGATTCTTAAATATCTGAAGACCATGAAATGTGGAATTGACCTCATTTTGAGGATCATTCCTTATCTTTTGCAAGTCAGTTTTGACTTTCTATCTTTAGCATATCTAATCCATTAATTCAGGATCTAGATACCGTGTTGTAAAAGCTATAAAGCTGAAAACAGAAGATGAACTAAGGGTTCGATTTTGAGTTCTATATTCTACTGTTTTTATATGAAAGACATTTTCTTTAATATATCAAGCCTGCAAGATTCTTTCATTTGTTATTGTCAGACCCTCCTTCATCTTTGTCTATGCATATGAGTGGAATTCATTCTTTTGTCTCTGTTTAATGGTCCTGCTAACTGTCATCTTACTTTTGATTGTTAAGCAAGAATCATAAGCATCTTTGACTAGTTTGTTGACCCATCATATATATGGTTTATGTATGTTTTGGTTAACCGATTGGTTTTCTTATCCATTTGTTATACAAATCTATCTGATAAATAGCTCTTCAAGGCCTTGTATTGCATGAATATAGTTAGACTATATTGAAGATACAATCCAGAGATTAAGATATTCATCTTGATCCAAACCCACACTTATCATTGAGAAAATAGTTTCCAAAAAGATTAAGTTACCAGGCATCTCTGACTTATAGCCTAGGAGAGTTTCCTGGAGGGATAACAGGTGGCATCACCCATTGTACTATAAATATGTAACATTGGAGTGAATAATACAATGTTGGCTTGTGAGCCTTTTCCGACATGTTGTTGTTCGTCTCTTTATTTTATCAAAGAAGACATGTCAACAGAAGTATGATAACAAGTAAATCCAGGCCTATTGCTTAGCAAACAACTAAAGAAAAAATCGCAATGAAATTGCTCCAGGTATAGGCTTTCGAACAGGCTTTGCAACTAGGGATGGAACTAAGTGAGGTAGTGGTCCTGGCTATGAGTCTACCGCCCCTATGCCACAACTAGTAATCTTTTATGAAGTCTTTGGCAGGATGGTACTGTATATAAGAGCTACACATTGATGGGATGGTATGGGTGCAAACGTTTCCTCAATCATGTCGACGAATGTTCCAGTTCCAAGAAAATCTAGGTTGTACGACATCCACTTCTGTCTCTTCTACTCGTGACAATACTTGAAGTGAATTCCTTATTACTCTAATATCCAGGTCAAAAGGGATTCTCACAAGTTTGAGATGAAGCTTCGGGAAGGCAACAAAACTATGGCGCGACATTTGTCTCCTAGTGGGAAATTAGAATGAATGAGGTGAGTTTTTAAGGCAGGAAATTAGAATGAATGAGGCTAGTTTTTAAGGGAGGGAGTCTGAGTCCACGTCCTAATATAGTGTAAGTGCACTCGGTCCCTCCAGGATCTCTTTGCTTGCCGATCTACTCCCCATAAAACCCTATCACTCATTTATCTAACTTACTAATCTAAGTATATACTGTTGGGGTGAGCGAGCTATCATGAAGTTATCATGCCTTCTCGCTCTGTGTGCGTGTTTCCTGCATAATTTTTTCACTACGGTCTTTTCAACCTTGTGCATTGTCGATCAAAGAGCGATTATTTTTCAACCTTACAAGCACATCTTTATGGAAATTTACTGTTTTTTCTTCTTCTTTTTTTCGCATCTGAACTCAAACGATTAAAAAATCCTCATCAAACCTCTAGCACGACTACTTTTTCATCAACCGTTCTTTTCAATTACTTGATCGAATTCAAGTTTTAACTTGAATGAGATGGTCTAGTTGGATACATATAATGAAAGCTTCCACTTATTTCAAAGTTGATCTGCAACTGTTTCTACCAGGACTAACTGAATCTAATCCCTGGTAATTTCTCGATAGGTATGTTTGAGGTTCATATTACTATTATACTGTGGAAAATTAGATGCAGATAAACATTCTTAAATTCCATTTTGTGCAAATGATGAGAGAAATTTGTTAATCGTATTTTCTTTGTGTAGGGGGTTGAATGAGAGATTTTGGTTCATAGTTGTGCAAAACCCAAAATCACGACTAAAGTGCCAGAAAGCTCAGACTTAGGTGAGGTTCGTAGCTACATAAAGCGAATACATTGATTAGATGGAAAAGAAATGGAAAAAGATAGCGCAAGCCACCTCTGATGCTTGCCAACTCCACATGGCCGACTAGCTCCACGACCCTCCTGCCCAGCACCACGGGCCAATTCATTTAGCACTTGCAATGCACAGTAAGTATTTCAATTCATTGCTAATTCAAATTGTTTTACATAATTCATTTAACTATAATAAATAATAGTCGTCAATTAATATCCATATAAGATTCATCTAATTAATATCTGTCTAAGAGATGGTAGTATGGACCTGGAGATGGTAGTATGGACCAGGAGTAGGGATGGACCTGAAGCGAGAGCCAACAACCCGATCTGTTCTCCCACTCGTTCGTGCCATCAACGAGCCTGTAAGGAGGAATATAGGGTAAGGTTAGTATGCTTTTAGAGTATATCACTATAGGGTTTATATCGTAGTTTATTTAACAGCAGGGTTTGCATGGCCGAGTAGGTGGAAGCTCAAGAGCCTCGAGCTTTGACAGTGAGTTGTTGACAGTAAATAGGTGGCAGCTAAGGGAATTGAATTCCAATAAACATTGGAGAAAGCTCTAAGATTTACTATTTAACATTTAATGTCAAGAAGTAATGCTAGAAGTAGTTCCAGCATTACTTGACTTCTACCATATTACTCATACACTATACACTTGAAAGTGATTTTAAGTCAAGATATGATAAGGGTGTGCTTCGGGAAAAGGCCAAATAAGGCCTCAAACTTCAAACTTAGTACTAAAAACCAAATGCAGGATGGAAATTTAAATAAAACTCTTAAAACATTGGTTAAAAAATTTGGTTTATGTGTCATATTAATGTAAAAATGGAAAACCGATTACTATTAATCCTACAGCCCGAAGGGCAGGGACTAATAAAACTAAATATAATGTTATAGCTCTTGTTGTCTTCCTTAACATCTTATAACATCATCTCTATCAAAATTTTCAAACAGATTATATTATTGGTCCCTGCCTCAGGCTAGGGACTATAGCAACCTCTTGCCGTTGACCGGGTATTACCGGGTCCATTTCGCAACATTAATAGGTGCGTTTTGGAGCTAGGATCGGTCAACTTTTACATTGTTTTCGATTTTTTTTTTTTTTTTTTAAATTAAAATTCCTATTATCAATTAAAAAAAACTATATTCTCCATATTTGATTTGCCAACATTGATTTGCCAACAACATACCGATGTGACTAAATATCTGTGGTGGAAGGAAACACTATTTTTTTGTGAGACTTTAAAAATTGATTGAAAAAAAATAACACAAAATTACATGATTTGTCAATTGATCGGCTCTGACCACCGTCAAGGCTTTGACATCTCTGCCACCACCATCAATATGAAGATATCACTGCAGTCCTGTCAATTGATTGGCTCTGACCGTCGTCAAGGCTTTGACATCTCTGCCACCACCATCGATATGCAGATATCATTGCAGTCCAAGGCTCTGACACTGACATCTCATTCGCACTCTTATTGCCACCTCCAGAGATACCTGTCCTACAATCTAACAACTCTCGGACATCGAATGCATCAAATGAAGAAAGGTTGTGCATTCTAAAAGAAGCGAAATGAAAACTCACCTCAATGAAAACTGTTGAAGGAGTCGACATGGACCGTTCATCAGAGGCACACTTCTAACAATATGCCTTCAAAAATGATGGAGTGAACTTGGATATGGAGGCATTCAACCTTCATCTAGAGCAGTTATCTGGATTACTACTTCAATATCACCAACAACTACAGTAAACAACGATCATATGACAGAGTTCAAGGAGAAATTCAGATGAATCTGTAAGTGAATATTCATAATCTACTCTATAATAAGTTTTTCAATTTCTAGTTCCAATATCTACAATTTGGATCATGCCTCTACCTTATACCAAAAGTTGAGTGACTAGGGAAGTTGAGTGACTAGGGGCATAGCATGAGTTGTTCTAACCCTCTCATATGAATCCATCTACTTTCTTTGTTCTTTCAGGATGTGCACCATCTCAACCACCCTCTTAGGGTCTTGCCCTACCACAACCATATTCTTTTCTAGCATCTATTTTTCTATATCTAGAGATTTGAATCTCGTGGTCAGATATTGATGTTGCCCTCGGCCCTCTTCAATCCTGTACATTATATTATCCATCCCTTCCCACTCTATTGTATATTATATACGAAACAATCACCAAAGCCATTATATAAAACAGGTCCTAACAAAGCCTTAAAGGAAGGAAAGCCAAAGGGAGTTATGGATTACTTATTTTCTCTGGCTTTATGCTATATCTAGTTTAGCTTAATCATGATGATCGTATACAACATCGGGGAACATTTTAATTTACAAGAAAACGCAATACACCAGTTTTAATAGCGTATACAACATCGGGGAACATTTTAATTTACAAGAAAAAGCAGCACACCAATTTTAATAGCTACCAAAAATTTGAAAACGCAAACAAATATATCAGACGATGTCAACAACAAAATATTTTCTGCCCCAAATGCCAGAGCCAGAACATACGTTGAAAATAATTACAATAAGGAGAAAAATATTCATGAAAATAAATAGAAAATTCATCTATTTCTCACTTTGAGTACTTGTGCATGTACAAAGAATTTGATACACTAGTTCCTCAGCTTAACATGGATCGAAGATCTCTTGCAATGACTTTGCAGATTTTAGGTCTATTAAATAAGGATTGATGAATAATTAAGCGATGTTTGTTCCTTCAAAAGTCTTCCAAATTTCACATTCTTCTTATGAGGAAGAGGAAGATGATGATCCATTTCTTCCAAATCAAGTGTGGGATGAACAACAACTGCATGGCTACTTATTACTCCCCCATGTTTCTTCACCTCATCTCCAACATACTCGACCTTCCCATTATTCTCAAGGGAACTCCTGCCATGAAACTGTAGTTTCCCATCTCCTACTGTGATTGTGTTTGTTGCTCTTGTATTGGTGGTTGTAGCATTCGGACCCTGGGACCCTCTCTGTGATCATATTGACCATCTGAATACCTCGACACACTTTGAGCTCGATCCTCAGTAATAAGTTCTCTCAGAGCTGCACTGGATCGAGAAGATAAGTCTTGTTAAATATAATGTAACCTCAACAGTCTGACTGTACACTGCCAGCTGTACTGGACAGTTGTACTTTCTATTTTTATCTTGCTTGAGCCTATTTAGCTCAACCATCTCCCATTGCATTGTACTTCAATTTCTTCATTACTTCTTCATACATTTCAATATACTGTTCTATTCTTTTCTCTCTGCATTTTTCTTTGCCTCACAATTTATCATGGTATCAGAGCTTCAGCAGTAAGCCTATTCACACAGTCTGGAGAGCCACATGATCCTCACAGAGCAGAGCTTACATGCATCTTGAGAGCACGCGACACAGACTTTTCACAAGGCTTGGAGAGCTGTCTGCAATACTCTCAAAAGATCGTCGTAAGAAGCTTGAGGAGGAAGAAGAGCGTACAACGCTCGAAAGACCCTGGACGAAGAGAACGCAGAAGAAGAAACAGTAACGATTCTTGTAATTTTTCAAGAATCGTCAAAGATTGACGCAGAAGAGCTGCAGAACAAAAGAATGTTTAAAGAACGTGAAGATTTCGCTTAAGTTCGTTAAAGATTCATGTAGAAGGTAGAATCGTTTAAAGATTCTTGGAAATCAGTCAAATTTGTCAAAGATTGTGTCAGATAACGAAGAAGTCGTGAAATTCTTTCAAATCTTTGAAAGATTCACGAATCTTTTCTTCCACAGGAGAAATTCCGTCAAATTCGGCAAAGATCGCGTCATACACGCAAGGAACATCCATTACGGCCATAAGATTCGTCCTATGAACAGATCCAAGGCGGGAAACCAGTTCAAAAGGGAAGAAGAAAGCGCGAAAAAGGTGAAAGAGTTTCAGCCGTCAGGTCTTGCGCAAAGGCCCAACAGTCGTTGGATCAGCGAGAAAGTGCACGAGGTTTAATCCTCTAGAGCGCACAAGAGAACTTTTGACTTGAGAAATCCTGACATCATCTGGACCGTTGGATAGGAAAGATCGTGAGCCGTCGATCCTCTTCACATCGCAAAATCGGTAATCGGAAGTTGGACGCGCAAAGGAAATTGCACTCCAAAAACTTCGATACGCAATATCGTGATATCCCAAGAAGACTTGTGAGTCATCCATCTCAGGGGACAGGTGGCAGCAGATCAACGCATCGTCACATCGGCATTCGAGGTTTCAAGTTGTCAAAGAAATTTGGCATCGCAACTCGCAAAATCACGATCAAATCTCAGCCGTCCATTTGACCGGACACGTGGCGAACATCAAGGGAACCGTCGACGTTTCGGCCATCGCGGTTTCACGTTGACAGAAATTTGGAGCATCGCAAGTCGCGATATCCCGAGGTTGAATCAGGACCGTCCATCTTTCAAGGACGCATGGCGTAAATCCGAAGGCTCGGGAAAAGTCCAAAAAAGGAAAAGCCCATCGACAAATCGGGATTCGACGTTTCGCAAATCCTGAGGACAAGAAACACGAGCACTTCAAAACTCCGAATTCCGAAATCCCGACAGGAAGTAAACTCCGTCGCGGGGCCTAGCTGATGTCATCTCATCAAAATTGTGGGATCGGGAATCTCCACAGTGAAATCCCCGACGCAGATCTGAGTCGTCCATCTGATTGAGGACGCGTGGCAGAGATCGAGGCTTTTGGAAAAATCCCGATAAGAGAGTTCATCGGCTTTACGGGATTCGACATTTCGTGGATCCTGGAGACGAGACATCCGGGACACATCAAATTGCGAAATCGCGAGGAGAGAGCACGACCGTCCATCTGCTGGGACGTGTGGCAGAGATCAGAGGAATCGGAAAAGTCCCAAAAGGAACGCGCCATCGGTAAATCGGAGATCGGGGAATCGAGGAGACAGAAGAGCTCGACATCAGAACTCGCGAAATCCTGATAAGATCTGGACCGTTAGACCACTGCACGATCTGGACCATTGAAAAGTCCAAAGGCGAATTTTCGCGTTTCGGCATTNGTACTTCTGCAAAAAAAAATTTAATTCAAACATCATGGCGTCGTCAAGCAATCTAGGCCCAACTCAGGGTCTGATTCTTCTTGGTAAGAATTACGAATTTTAGTCTCTTCGAATGAGGTCGTTCTCGCAAGCACAAGAGTGTTGGGAACCAGTGGATCTTGGATATGTGGAACCAGATCCAACCGCCCTCACTGCCATGACAAATGCGCAGAGAATTGCTCAGGCAATTCTGAGGACCAAAGAAAACAAAGTGAAATTCTGGATTCAGAATTCTGTAGATGATTCGATTTTCTCGAAAATCACAGGTGCTGGTACTTCCAAACAAGCCTGGGATATCCTAAAATCGTCCTACCAAGGAAATGACAGGGTAAAAACAGTTAAACTACAGACCTTGTGGACACAATTTGAGACTCTCACGATGACAGAGTCTGAAACAGTGGATCAGTTCATGACCGGAGTCATGGGAATCGTGAACCAGATCAGACTGATTGGTGAAACCATCACTGATCAACGAATTGTTGAGAAAATTCTCAGAAATCTACCCAAGAAATTTGAAATGGTTGTAACAACAATCCTTGAATCCAAGG
>SNQJ01S0131319.1:15625-25854 GCA_010110895.2 Picea sitchensis | reverse complement strand
AGTATTGTGGAAAAACCTTTATATCCATAAGGGTGGTTGTTTTCTTTCTATAGGGTTTTGTTTTGTTCATTTCCTTAGAAGTGATTATCTGCAAGATTCAAATGACCATAGATTTCAACAAGAATTGTTTTACTTATTCGTTAGGAGGGAATATATCCTAAAGCAGTGCTCGATTATCAGATCAAGACTGTGATCGATGATCGTTGACATTGTTGTTAAGTATTACACAAGTAATGAGATGGCATTTGAACCTTTAGGGATGAGATAATTGTCCAGAATTTGAGGTAACAATTGAAGGAGATTCCTTTTAGTTTATGTGGCAGAGTGTCCCTATTTTTGAGACATCCTTTTGAATATAGCTGGTAGTCAAGGCACCAATTTAGCCAGTGCAAAATGAGGTATATCTAGGACTTGAGGAATTAGTTGGGAAAGAGGTAATATAAAGATATTTATCCCCGATTTCATGGAGTATATGGCAGCTTGATCATCATCAGGTGGCAATTTAAATTCATTCATGACAAATGGCAAAGATTTCCTACATTTCAAGAAGTGGTTAGAACACAGATTCTCCAGCTGGTAGCAAATTCTAACAACCTCTAGCATTGGATGTGCTCAAGTGCCATTTCCATATTTCAAATCATTCTTTGTTAAGTTAGTTCTTAGGAATTAGGTAGTTTAGTGGTTACATGTGTCATTCCATATAACCGATTTCTACTATTAAAAACAAGAAATTAGAGCTCGAGTCTTTTGAAGGCTGAGGCATTTTTCTTCTATATATGCACATGTAAAAGATGAAGGGAGGGTTTGACCTGGAAGGAAGTTGATTCCTTTTGTTGGACTATGGTCCTTTCTATTCCAGAAGGTTTTGTCTGTAATCTTTGAATGATCGATCAGAAATAGGTATTTTTTTGACAGGATTCTTGTGTCGAGGCGTTGCTGGCATTTCTTTTGTTTGATAAGTGTTTTTCCAATTATCATTTCATTTGTTTTCCAATTCTTATTGTCAAACGACAATTAATAGAGAAGAATTTATTGGAGAAATACTTTGCATCTGTTCTTGATAATCTTTATGTTTCTCTTCTAAAATCTCAGTTTAGGAATTCTTAAATGATCCTTTGCTTGTTTTTTTCCTCCCTTATTTATTCCTCATTTGAAACCATTAAAACTTAATTCAATCCAACATTTCCACTACCTTGCCCTGTGTATGATATTTTTCTAGATATGAGAGTGAGTCATATATTTAAGCACAGACCCCATTTGCCCAATTTCAATTCTTGTTATGCCAACCCAACCATTTAAAAACCAAAAACCCTGATCCCTCATAACTAGCCTAATATCCTATTCCAAACCAAGCTAAATCATACAGAGAGATCCCTCTCTAAGTCTTGGAGGGATAGATCCAAGACTCCAAGCAGTTGAAATAGTTACCTCTGTCAATTTCTCCCTTAGCCTTAGAAATTATAGAGTGATAACATTTTGGCAATTGCACTGGGGACATTCTCCAGAAGTGCACTTCAAGTTCAGATTTGACTTCTGACAGTGAACAGAAGCCAAATACAGGAAGGTGGTACCATTCACCTGGCAACTCCATTGTTCAAGATCCCGAGCTTCAAAGTTCACGAGCAACTTCACTACCAACAAATCCAGATTTCTGAACATTGATGATGATTCAAGATGACATGGTATGTGGAAAATCCTATATCTTGTGAAGATATAAAAGAATTTAGGGATGAGTTAGTAGATTTTCAAATTGATGAAGTTTTGTTAACAACCATGTTTCACTGTTGGAAATCGAGAAAATTTCCTCCCGAAGTTAAAATTTGTGTTCTCGAGTTGTTTTCTAAAAGACTTGAAAAGGAAATTGATCTCTTGAATACTCAAATTCAATCCTACAGTTTCCAACATCCAAAATAGTTTTATGAGAATTTTACGTCTCCAAAACCAAAAGAGATTGTATTGTCTTTCAATTTTCTGATTGATGAATATTTTGTTTGCAAGCATAAGCCTGAAATTGAACAGTTGCAATCATGGTCTAATATTGAGGATATGAATGGAAAACTCATCCATGTTAAAATGCTAAATGAATACTTGGAGAATCAACAAATAGATCATATCGTTATTGAATCAGTTGCAAATTATATGGAGCTCCTCTTCAGTATAACTGTTCAATCATGTTTTTTCTGCAAGGACCTAAGCCATCACCAGTTTCCATTACATATTTTAGTTTTAATTTTCATCAAGCATGATGAGGAAGCCCAATCATGGGATCAACTGTTGGGTTGGCTTCATTGGCACTTTTTCATTACCTGATTTAGCAGTAACTGTTAGCAAAGTAGAGTAGGTAGATGTGTGAAAATAAACTCAGTACTTTGAGAATTTTCCAAGTATTTCTTCAATTCAACATTTTTCAGATTGCAATTCAACCATTAGATCTCCGATGTACAGAATTCCCAATTTTAAAATTTGCAGCACAAAATTTCAGTCGTTAGTTCTCAGTCTAAATTTCAGTTTTCAGTTCATAAATTGGACTCCGTTGCCTAATAGGAAGACACTGATCATCAAGTTCCCAGAGTTCGATGGTTCTAGACACCTCCTTCGGAGCTAACTTCCCCAGGTGGAGCCTATGTTAGGACCCTATAACTTATAGGGAAAATAAATATTTTGACTGATATTTATTTCGGGCACAACGTAGATGACTCGTGGCACATAGAAAAAATGTGAAGGTGGCAGAAAACTCTCAACACTTCTCAACTTTTATTGCAGGTTAATTTGTGGATTTTTGTCAAAAAGTTGGTTTTTAAGGGATCTGTGGTCTCTCGAGTTCCTTTGGGGAAAAAGTTAAAAATCATGGTGTGGAGGTAGCTCTTATGTTGAGAGCAAGTTTAATTTTATTTTAGTTTTAAAATTTTGGCAAAAGTTTTGACTTTTTAGCTCTCGGGCTTTAAGAACAGGGTCTTATTTAGTTCATTTAAATTTATGCCAAAAATTTTGGGCCCGAAAGGCCAATCTTCAAATCCTCGAGCCACGCATATGCATCAACAACAACACAAGATCAAACAACAACAACATACAAGCAAACGCCCAAGAACTAGCGCCAAACAAAAGTAGTATCCTTGAGCTCACATCATCAAATATTTAATGTAAACATTCACATATGTAAACGTTTATAAATGCTCTCTCCTCGTGAATGTGGGATATTTCCACAAGGTTAAAAAATAAAACAAATTGCAACAACTATCAAGTGCATTTACCAGGTGTCGGGGCATTGTTTTTTTTTTTAATATTTACAGGTGCTAGATGTTCATTTAGCTGAGTTTTCAGTTCAAATGAACACCATGGTATGCTGCGAAGGATGAATTCGTGCTGAGGTTAAGGAAAATGTAAGGCAGGATGGAGAAACATCATCGCTTAGGCATAATCTGGTACATGAAGGGCGCCAACATAGATACTCATAGAAACCACCAATCGGTCAACTCCATCTCGACCATTGATTGCGTAATTGTACCTTGCTAGTTGTTGGTCTTCTTACAAGGAAGTTTAATTTTCTTGAGGGTGGAAATTGATAAGTTTGCAGAGCACAAAATTCATTCTCTTGCTAGATCGATTTTCTTGGCCGAATGAGGAACCTAGATGAGGCTCTTGCAAATAGAAGTGTGTAGAGGTGTTTAGATGCACATACAGGTGTTAAGTTGCAGATTTAAATGTAAACCTGTAGTGGATGTAATCGTTAAATCTTAAAGGATGCATCATCGTTTTCAAAAACTTTCATTGTTATTTTATTTAAGAAAATGAAAGGTATCATTCAAAGGGCATCGATTTCTTTGGCAGAGATATTGGTCATTGGCTGAAGTTTTGTCTTCCTTGATGATGCAATGATGTTTTCCCTGAAGGTATAGATGAAACTTGTAAACGATTGGCTTCGAGTTCTTATTGTCCGAAGAGACGGTGTTTCCCCGTACCCCATATCAACCTCAGGGGAAGAATCTAATGTCATCCTTTCAAACGACAATACTGTTACGTTAACAAAAAGCATGTTATTACTTCCAAATACTGACATCCTTGAAGGGGCGGATGATTTAATACAGCTAAGTTACTTGAATGAGACATCAGTCCTACATAATCTTCAACATGGATATTTTCAAGATATGATTTATACCAAACAAGGACCAATTTTGGTTGCGATCAATCCATTCAAAGATTTTCCCCTTTATGGTAACAATTTTATTCAAGGATACAGATTGAAGCTCAGAGATAACCCACAGGTATACCAAATGGAAGATGTTGCATTTGGAGCAGTGGTGAGACATGGAATTAATCAGTCTATTATATTAAGTGGCAAGAGTGGTGCAGAGAAAACCAAGACTACAAAAATAACAATGCAGTATTTGGCAGCTCTTGGAGGTGGTAGTGGAATAGAGAATGAAATTTTGTAGACAAATTCAATACTAGAAGCATTAGGAAATGCTAAAACACTAAGAAATGACAATTCTAGCCGATTTGGGAAACTAATTGATATCCATTTTGAAGATTATGGGAAAATTGGTGGTGCTAACATTCAAACCTACTTACTTCAGAAGTTGAGAGTTGTGCAACAGTCTCAAGGCAAACGATCATATCATCAATTGCGCTAAATTTTCTTTATCAGGGTTTTGAAGATGTTTTTCTACAAATAATTTCCCCATTGCCAATACCTTATGTTCGATGCTCGTTACAACAATGTATAAGTTTAGTCACTCGAAATATGGATGACTGTACTCTTTTGGTAACTATTTTGGATACCCGGTTTCAAAGGGAAAAGCATGCTCCACATATTTTTAATGAAGAGTAATTTGGGTTCTGAAAGAAAGGCAATATTGTGGAAAAACCTTTATATCCATAAGGGTGGTTGTTTTCTTTCTATGGGTTTTTTTTTGTTCATTTCCTTAGAAGTGATTATGTGCAACATTCAAAGGACCATAGATTTCAATAAGAATTGTTTTACTTATTCTTGAGTAGGACATATATCCTAAAGAAGTGCTCGGTTATTAGATCAAGACTAAGATCGATGATCATTGACATTGTTGTTAAGTATTAAACAAGTAATGAGATAGCATTTGAACCTTTAGGGATGAGATAATTGTCTAGAATTTGAGGTAACAATTAAAGGATATTCCTTCCAGTTTATGTGAAAGAGTGTCCCTTTTGGGGGCATCCTTTTGAATACATCTGGAAGTCAAGGCACCAATTCAGCTAGTGCAAAATGAGGCAGATCCAGGACTTGAGGCAGTAGTTGGGAAAGAGGTAATCTAAATATATTTATCCCAGATTTCATGGAGCAAATGGTAGCTTTATCATCATCAGGTGGAAATTTAAATTCAATCATGAAAAATGGCAAAGATTTCCTACATTTCAGGCAGTGGTTAGAACACAGATTCTCCAGCTGGCAGCAAATTCTAACAACCTCTACCATTCGAGGTGCTCAAGTGGAATTTTCAGATTTCAAATCATTCTTTGTTAAGTTAGTTCCTAGGAATTAGGCAATTTAGTGGTTACATGTGTCATTCCATATAACCGATTTCTATTATTAGAAACAAGAAATTAGAGCTCGAGTCTTTTGAAGGCTGAGGCATTTTTCTTCTATATATGCACATGTAAAAGATGAAGGAAGGGTTCGACCTGGAAGGAAGTTGATTCCTTTTGCTGGACTATGGGCCTTGCTATTCTAGAAGGTTTTTTCTGTAATCTTTGAATGATCAATCATAAATAGGCAATTTGTTGACAGGGTTCTTGTCTCGAGGTGTTGGTGGCATTTCTTTTCTCTGTTAAGTGTTTTTCCAGTTATCATTTCATTTTTTTTCCAATTCTTATTGTCAAAGGACAATAAATAGAGAAGAATTTATTGGAGAAACACTCTACATCTGTTCTTGATAATATTTATGTTTCTCTTCTAAAAGCTCAATTTAGGAATTATTAAATTCTCCTTTGCTTGGTTTTTTCCTCCCTTATTTCTTCCTCATTTGACACCATTAAAACTTAATTCAATCCAACATTTCCACTACCTTTCTCTGTGTAGGATATTTGTCTTGATATGAGAGTGAGTCATATATTTAAGCACATATCCCATTTGCCCAATGTCCCTCCTTGTTATCCCAACCCAAACATTTAAAAACCAAAAACCTTGATCCCTCATAACTAGCCTAATATCCTATTCCAAACCAAGCTAAATAATACAGAGAGATCCCTCTCTGAGTCTTGGAGGGCTAGATCCAAGACTCCAAGCAGTTGAAATAGTTACCTCTGTCAATTTCTCCCTCAACCTAATAAATTATAGAGTGATAACATTTTGGCGACTCCACTGGGGACATTCTCCAGAAGTGCACTTCAAGTTCAGATTTGACTTCTGACAGTGAACATATTCCAAACATAGGAAGGTTGTACCATTCACTTGGAGACTCCATTGTTTAAGATCCCGAACTTCAAAGTTCACGAGCGACTTCACTTCCAACGGATCCAAATTTTAGAACATTGATGATGATTCAAGATGACAGGGTATGTGGAAAATCCTATATCTTTTGAAGCTATAAAAGAATTTAGGGATGAGTTAGTAGATTTTCAAATTGATGAAGTTTTGTTAATAGCCGTGTTTCACTGTTGGAAATTGAGAAAAATTTCTCCCAAAGTTAAAATTTGTGTTCTTGAGTTGTTTGCTGAAATACTTGAAAAGGATATTGAGATCTTGAATACTTAGATTCAGTCCTACAGTTTCCAACATCCAAAACAGTTTTATGAGAATCTTATGTCTCCAAAACCAAAAGATATTGTATTGTCTTTCGATTTTCTGATTGATGAATAATTTGTTTGCAAGCATAAGTCTGAAACTGAATAGTTGCAATCATGGTCTAATATTGAGGATATGAATGGAAAACTTATACATGTTAAAATGATAAATGAATACATGGAGAATCAACAAATAGATCATATCTTTTTTGACTCGGTTGAAAATTATATGGAGATCCTCTTCAGTATAACTATTCAATCATGTTTTTTCTGCAAGGACCCGAGCCATCACTAGTTGCCATTACATATTTCAGTTTTGATTTTCATCAAGAATGATGATGACCCCCAATCATGGGATCAACAATTGGGTTGGATTCATTGGCACCTTTTCATTACCTGATTGGGCAGTAACTGTTAGCAAAGTATGGTAGGTATATGTGTGCAAATAAGATCAATACTTTGAGCATTTTCCAAGTATTTCTTCAGTTCAACAATTTTCAGATTGCAATTCAACCATCAGATCTTTGATGTACATAATTCTCAGTTTTAAAATTTGCAGCACAAAGGTTCAGTCGTTAGTTCTCAGTCTAAATTTCATTTTTTAGTTCATAAATTGGACTCCATTGCCTAATAGGAAGACACTGATCATCAAGTTCCCAGAGTTCGACGGTTTAGTTTGCACCGGTTGTTGCACAGGTTTTGTCACTAATGTCAAACTTGAAGCTGCACAGTGGTTCATGGAGAGTTCCTTCGGAATTCGGGAATTCAGAGTTTGCAAGTTCAGAGACCAGAGGCATATGACTGTTGATCCAATGTAAGTAGAAATCTAATATCAGGAATCAAAGAAAGGAGGAGCTCCAACCTTTGACATCACGAGATGAAAAATTTTGAAATGCGAAGTCCTGATGAGATCAGGACCGTCTGATCATGAAAGGTCGTGGGACCATCGATCGGAGAAAAGTGGATATCGGGAAATCAGAAGTCAAAGGAAGGAAATGTGATAACATTCCAACTCGCAAAATGCCGAAATGTGAAAATCTGAAATGTTGAAATATGAAAGGCTAAAACACCGAAACATGGAACGTTGAAATGCCAAAATGCTAAAAGCCAAAATGTCGAAATGTCAAATGCCGAAATATGAAAGGCTAAAACGTCGAAACATGGAACGTCGAAATATCAAAACTCTAAAATCTGAAATGTCGAAATGTGAAATGCCGAAACGCCGAAATGAAAAACACCAAAATACCTTTGTGGTGTGGGCAGTGGTTACCGTCGATGGTCATGTGAGAGGGAGGAGCTAGCATGAATCTAAGATCTATTTCAGGATTCACAAATTGAAGTGTCAAGACTCTTCGACACAAGATTTCCGAAATGCAAAATGCAAAATGCATTTTGATTAACCTGTGGTCACATCCAATGGGCATATGGTTTAGCTCATATGTAATGCCAAAGTGCTTGAAGGATATTATATGTTGAAAATTTAAAACAAATGCAAGTTCATCAAATGGTGCTGGTTAAATATTTAAATTGAACGTGTCATTGTTGTTCTTCTAGATTCCTTGGCCAATAATAATCACTATAAGATAGTTATTCAGTTATCGTAACTGAATCTTCGAAGCCTGAGGGTTTGAGTGTATGCTCTGAATGTATAGGGTAGAAATAAGTGAAATTTGGTGAGATGAAAGTTGGTGCATATGGAATTAATGGTACAGCCGTAGCTCTAAGGTAAAATTCTTTTCTGTAAATGAATATAAAATTGAAATAAAATCATACAGGGACAGTGAGAAGAAATGATGAATATATAGCAGAGATCAAGGGGAGAAGAATGGATTTTGATATGATTATATAAAAAGAGAGGACTTGAATGATGAATCCTTTGCCAGAGAAGATAAAGAGTTGGTTTGCAGGTTCTTAGTGACAGAGAAGGATTCTAGGGTGGTAGAGAGGAGCAAGGGGAGACTGTAAAAGTCTTTTGTACAAGTTGGTGCTTGTACATCTCAGAGTTGCAGCTTCCATTCAGTAGGTACTGAAGAAACAAAGGTAGAAGCCTCATCTAGTTTGTAGCTTAGATAAAATAAGAATGTAAAGAGGAGTTGGAGCTTGCCTTTCATTCATAAGAAGAAGAGGTTTTCCCCTGTTGGGTTTCCTCATGAAAAATTACTATGTCACTGTTTCATTTATGTGATTGTATATTTATTGGTTAAATGTATTACTACAAGTTAAATGTTAAAGGAATGATTTATTGATTAATAAGTAATATTCTTATAAAATGAAGACTAAAATTAAACTAGATGTAAGTCACTTCCGTGTATTTGGCAGTATATCATGGGCTCACATTCCTGATGAGAAAAGGAAAGTATTGCAGCCTAAAAGTGAGATGTGTATATTTGTTGGTTATTCTGAAGGTGTCAAAGGTTATAGACTTCTTCAACCACATTGTAAAGAAATTATTCTTAGAAGAGATGTTAAATTTGTTGAAAATATCTTGGCCTGTGAGCCTAATTCGACGGTTGTTCCTTCTTCGGCCTATGATCCATCTTCGACATTTGTGCCTTCTTTTGTTCCTATTCTGGTTTCTTCTTCAGATGATGAAAGTGAGGATGATAATCCACCTCCACCTACTGAAATTCCTCCAGATGATTCCTTTGAACCTAAACAAGCACCAGTTCCACCGCTTCCTAGATGGGTCTTTTCAACACGAGAAGCAGTTGGTGATCTTCTCAGTGATCCTTCAGATCAACATCGATCATGTTCATAGTTCCAGTGAGCCTCTTCTCTTTTGGCTCAAGTTTCAGACACTCACGGTCCAAAGACATTTGCAGAAGCTTCAGGTCATCCATATTGGGATACAACAATGAATGAAGAGTATCGTTCTTTAATGGGAAACAATACTTGGGATCTTGTACCTCTTCCAAAAGGAAGAAAACTTGTCAGATGTAAATGGATCTATAGAACTAAGTATGCATCATATGGAAGTGCTGAAAGACACAAGGCTCAATTAGTTTCCAAAGGATTTTCCCAACTTGAAGGAATTGACTATAATGAAACCTTTGCCCATGTAGACAAAATGAATTCCATATGCCTTGTTCTTGCCCTTGTCGCCTCACATAAATGGGAGGTCCATCATATGGATGTTAAATATGCCTTCTTCCATGGCGATTTGAAAGAAGAAATCTACATGGAACAACCTCCTGGATATGTCCAGAATGACTCTAGCCTTGTTTTTTGCCTCAATAAATCTCTTTATGGTCTGAAGCAAGCTCCCCGAGCTTGGTATGCCGAAATGGAAAACTTTCTTATTGCCACTGGATTCTCTAGATGCCATTCTGATCCTAATGTCTATACCAAGAAAGTAGGAAGCCATCTCATAATCCTTGTCCTTTATGTTGATGACCTTATCCTTACCGGTAGTGACCCGAAACTTTTAAACCATGTGAAAACCATCCTTAAGAAGAAATTTGAAATGACTGACT
>SNQJ01S0131314.1:0-17331 GCA_010110895.2 Picea sitchensis | reverse complement strand
GTGTATCTTATGTGTTTTATTTCTGCATTTGTTTTATTTTATTGCTTTGCGATCCTGTTTTTCTAAATATCCACCTGGATCAGTCCTCCCCCCTTAGGAAGCAATAATCTCCATTGCATTGAGTTCCCCCATCAAGTGAGGAAACTTCTATTGAATTTGGCCCCGGGTGAGCTACTTTCCTTGGTGTAGGAGCTACCCTACCTTGACAACTCGATAAATTTGGATCCTCTGCTGGCAAGCACCCTTGACCTGTGTGTCCACTATATGATCAGTGGATGCCTATTCCATGTAGTCAGGGTTGAGCTTTGTTGGTGTTAGTTTTTCTACGATCTCTGAGGTGTCTAATAATGGTGGAAAATATAGCTGAAGGAGGTCCACATTGAACATTGGGTGCAATCCAAGGAAGGGTGGAGTGTTGAGATCAAAATCATTTCTATCCACAACCTTGGTGAAAGTGTAAGGCCCATAGCAAAGTGGGTAGATCTTTTGATGGGGCCATGTAAGACACTCTTTTTGAAAATGTAACCAGACCTTGTCTCCAACCTGAAACTGGTGTAATACCCTGTGTTGATCATGGCATCACTTGTACTTAGCATTGGATTTCTGCAAAATCTCATGGACCTGTTGGCAGATGTGTTGAATCTGCTCAATGAATGTGGTGGATTTTTCGGTCTCAGACTGAACATAGGAAGAGTCTGTCTGTGTGGTTGCAAGAGGTAGTGCAAAATCAATGGAACCCAAGGGTTGGAATCCCAGCCCCAACTGAAATGGGCTATGTTCGATGGAGCTATGGAGATCCATGTTGTAACTATGTTGAACATAGGGGAGACTCTCATCCCATGCACATGGATGCTTAGAGTTGTACATGCGCAGGATGAGAAAAATCATTCGATTGATTAACTCTTTTTGGTCATCGGTTTGGGGGTGGAAAGTATTGGATTTAGTGAGCTTGGTGTCCAGCAGTGACCAGAGACTCGACCAAAATGTGTTGAGGAACGTGTTTTCCCAGTCAGAGATGATGGTTTGTGGTATCCAAAAATGGAACCAAACTTGTTCGAAGAAGATCTTAGAAGTATCTTCCGCTGTGATGTTCTTGTTGCAGGCTATGAGGATGGCCATCTTCGAAAACCAATCAATGAAAAAAAATACACAATCATTTCCTTACTTGGTGGACAGAAGGCCAAACATGTAATCCACCAAGATGGATTCCCAAGGCTTCTCGAGAGTATAGGAAGAGGGGCGTATAATCCTTTCTTCTTGATCGTTGGCTTGGCAATGACACAGGAAGTGCAATATCTGATATACTTGTTGACGTCCTGTCAAAGTTTTGGCCAATAATTTTTTTTCTGTAGAACGAACACAGTTTTCTCTACTCCAAAATATCCTTCCATCTGACTGTAGTGGGCTTCCCAAATCAAATTTCCACGCTTTCTTGCAAAAACAAAGAGATGGACTATATGGCATAACAGTCTGTCCTCAATGTAAAAATCAATGACATTCGCGCCTATACCCAAGAGATGATAGGGGGTGGCGAAGTCCAGATCTTGCTGATAAAGTTGGGGCCACTTAGATACCTCATGTCCACAGGAATGGAGCATAGTGGTGAGTGCACCCACGGGAGGTCAACTGAGGCAGTTAGTGACATGATTTTTTCTCCCTATCTTATACTTGATGTTGATATGGAACTGCTGCAGGTAGGTGGACCACTTTTGATGGTGGTCATTCCGCAACTTCCCCTGTGTCTGTATGAATTGTAGAGGCTTGTGATCAGTGTGGATGATAATATCCTTTCTCATAATGTAATGTTTCCATTGAAAACATTCTTGTAAAATGGAATGCATTTCCTTGTCATAGGTGGGGTATTTCCAGATAGTATCTAAGAGTGTCTCACTATGGTATGCCACCAGATGACCATGCTGAGTGAGAACTGCACCTACAATATAGTCAGATGCATGAGTCTCAATCTTGAATGGTTGTTGCATATCAGGAAAGGAGAGTACTGGAGATGATCAAAAGCGATGCTTCAGATCATCAAATGCTCGTTGTTATTCCTTCCCCCACATGAAATTTTCCTTACCACCGACTTGGTCACCTGGTTGAGGGTCCATGCAATATGGGAGAATCCAAACAGGAACCGTTGGTAGAATTTGGCCATTCCCAAGCTCAGTTAGTGTGGTCGGGGTTGGCCAGTCACAGATGACTTGGATCTTAGTTGGATCAACATGTACCCCATGCTCATCAACAATGTATCCCGAGTATTGGACCATGTTCATGACAAAGGATACTTTTTCCAAGTTGGCATATAGCTTATGCTGCCGTAGAGTTCTCAAAACCTACTGAATATGCCACATGTGCTCCTCCCAAGTTCTTTTGAAGATGAGGATGTCATACAAATATACCATCAAAAAATAGTTTATGAAGGGTCTCATTACATCATCCATCAACCTCATAAAAGTGGCTGGTGAATTTTTTAAGCCAAAGGGAATGGCCAACCATTCAAAGAGACCTTCTTTAGATTTGAAATTTGTCTTCCATACATCAGTTGGTTCGATGGGAACCTGGGGTATCCAAAATTTAGGTCAAACTTGTTGAAGAACTTTTCCCCCTTGAGTTGGTCAAGAAGGTCATCAATCTTGGGAATTGGGTATTGGTTCCTGACTGTGATTTTGTTTAATTCTCTATAATCAATGCAGAGTCGCCAGGTCCCATCCTTCTTCTGCACTAATACAACTGGGCTACCGCAAGGGGAGGATCTGGGTCTGATTTGCCTCTTTTGAAGAAGATCTTGGATCTAACGCTTGATTTCGTCATTTTCCATTAGCGAGCGATGATAGACTGGTCCATTAGGAAGAGGTGCATCGGGGGTGATATCAATTGGATGCTTGACTTGGTAGTATGTTGATACCCCGGTGGGTGAAGAGAATATGTCTCTATACTCGTCCACGATCCCGTCCACTTGCTTCTGCTGCAAAGAGAGGTTCTGTGTAGAGGCCATGGATGTGGCGACGAACTTCTTCTTACTATGAGCACAGATCACAAAGAAGATGAACTTCCTGGTCTATGAAATGACCTTACTGCATTACGTAGAAGATATTAAAGAAATAGTGGTAGGTGACACTATCTCTGGTATACTGTACAATTTTCTACCAAAGTAATAATAACACTCCAGGGTCTAAACTCATACACAACATGACACTTCCACAAATATGGTTGTCCTAAAAGAACATCACAAACTTCAAGGGGAGAAATATCATAAAATAACTCATCTTTGAAAGGCTTGATGTCATAGGGTAGACGACATTGTTGGCTGACACAAAGATCTCTTCCTTGGCGAAGCCAATCGATGGTGTAGGGTTGCAGTAGTAGTGTCGTCGGCAGGTCCAGCTGCTTGACGAACTTTGCTGAGATCGGGTTCTTCTGACTACCTCTATTGACAATGAAATGAAGTAGATCCCCTTTTACCCACATCTGTGAGTGAAAGAGGCATTCCCCTTCCTCTAGTTCTTCTGGTTGTCTTGGATGGACTTTAGTGTAGAGGCAGTGGCACTGGGTTCAACATCGATAATCTGCTTCCCTCCGTTTGGATTTGATTCAGATTCAGAATCAACCTCTGAATCAGAAGCGTTCATCTCGACCATGAGTAAATGATTGGAGCGACATTCTTCAGTGTTGTGCCAAGGGATTTTATGGTATTCACACCATTTTACCATGTCCTTATTCATCTTCTCATTGCCTTTCTTGTGTTGCAGCTTTTACTGGTTGTCCTTAGAGTGGCCATCTTTGCCCTATCCCTTGTTGTGTGGGTTGGGGCCGCTTTTATCCTTTTTTGGATGTGGGGAGTTTGCAGATCCAAACTCTCTCCTCTTCTGCTTAAACTTATGCTCGATCTTGACAACATATCTATAAGTCGTACCCAATGAGGTGATGTCCAAAAACTCCATTTATGTTTGAATGTATCTATGCAAACAACCGCAATATTTGAGCACCAGATGTTGCTAAGAGTCTTTGATACCCAATTTGGTGCGCAGGGTATGGAAAATATTGGTGAAATTTGGTACTGTCTGGTCCCTTTCCTGACACAGGGTGGTCCATCTAGTGTACTAATCCTTGTAGCTTCCAACAAGGTAGTATTTTTCTTTAATGGGATCCCAAAAGGAATACCATGTAGGGGAAACCACAAATATTGCAGATTCCTCTATGGCCCTTTTCTCAGAGTAAGTATTTAGGTGGAGTTTAGTCACGTGATAGCCCATTGGAAAGGTGTTTTCGAGAACTACGAATTACGACGTCAAACTCTGAATCCGTCTACAGTTTGACTGTAGCAAGCCAAAAAAACATTTTTTAGGGCCCCAAAACAGCCCTTGAAGTACAACAAGATGTGTTGACATGAAAACATACAAAATAAGTCAGTTGGATTAGGTGGTAGGCCACTAGTATCCACCTGGAAGATGCGTAGGGCTTCAGACAACCCCATAAGTGTAGAACCCGCAATTACAAAGAAGTACAAAAAAAACGCGGTGAACTAAAAAATATCAAAAAGAGCCAGTTGGAATAGGTAGGGTGGCCACCAATATCCACCTGGATTAKTAGACCTTTGGCCTTTACCAACAAACAATTGTCAGAATTCCATTTGGGGCAATCAATCTATGAAAAGGAAATGTTGGTTATTTTGCATGCACTGGATCTCTGGAACAACCGCAATATTTGAGCACCAGATGTTGCTAAGAGTCTTTGATACCCAATTTGGTGCGCAGGGTATGGAAAATATTGGTGAAATTTGGTACTGTCTGGTCCCTTTCCTGACACAGGGTGGTCCATCTAGTGTACTRATCCTTGTAGCTTCCAACAAGGTAGTATTTTTCTTTAATGGGATCCCAAAAGGAATACCATGTAGGGGAAACCACAAATATTGCAGATTCCTCTATGGCCCTTTTCTCAGAGTAAGTATTTAGGTGGAGTTTAGTCACGTGATAGCCCATTGGAAAGGTGTTTTCGAGAACTACGAATTACGACGTCAAACTCTGAATCCGTCTACAGTTTGACTGTAGCAAGCCAAAAAAACATTTTTTAGGGCCCCAAAACAGCCCTTGAAGTACAACAAGATGTGTTGACATGAAAACATACAAAATAAGTCAGTTGGATTAGGTGGTAGGCCACTAGTATCCACCTGGAAGATGCGTAGGGCTTCAGACAACCCCATAAGTGTAGAACCCGCAATTACAAAGAAGTACAAAAAAAACGCGGTGAACTAAAAAATATCAAAAAGAGCCAGTTGGAATAGGTAGGGTGGCCACCAATATCCACCTGGATTAGTAGACCTTTGGCCTTTACCAACAAACAATTGTCAGAATTCCATTTGGGGCAATCAATCTATGAAAAGGAAATGTTGGTTATTTTGCATGCACTGGATCTCTGGTGCCCTTATCTCTTGGGGAAACACTTCCAAATTAAGATAGATCATCAAAGCCTTAAGTATTTTTTGGAGAAACAACCTTCCTCTCCGGAGAAACAAAAATGGGTAACTAAGCTCTTTGGATATGATTATGAGATCATTTACAAGAAAGGCAAAAAAAATGTGGTTTCTTACGCTCTTTCTCGAAAATATGAAGATGAAGGGTCCCTTTTCTCCCTATCCTTCATTGTACCAGATTGGCTCCAAGTTGTTAGGCAGGAATGGCTACAAGATCCTAAAATTCCGCATCTAATCCAACAGTTGCAAGACAATTCTCTAGTTTCCCTAGGGTACTCTTGGCACAATGATGAGATTCACTACAAAGGTCATTTGTATTTAAGTAAACAATCACAAATTAAATCCACAATGCTTTCTGAGCTTCATGCTAAACCCATAGTTGGGCACTTAGGGTTTACCAAAACCTATGACAGGGTCAAACGTTCTTTTTTCTGGGATGGTATGAAAAAGGATGCTCACACTTTTGTGGCAGAATGTGATTTTTATCAATATAACAAGGGAGAAACAATCAAAGCCCCTGACACACTCCAACCGCTTCCAATTACACCCTCTATTTGGAGGGACATCTCTATGGATTTTATTGTGGGATTACCTAAATCAAGCAATAAGTCAGTCATCATGGTGGTAGTTGATCGTCTTTCCAAGTATGCTCATTTATGTGCTATTCAACATCCATTTACTGCATCCATTGTGCTCAAATTTTCATGGATCATGTCTTCAAGCTTCATGGCATGCCTCATTATATTGTTTCAAATCCCACTTTCACCAACAATTTTTGACAAGAACTATTCAGGCTACAGGGCACCCAATTGCATCTTAGCACCACCTATCATCCCCAGATTGATGGTCAAACTGAAGTTGTCAACAAGTGTTTTGAGACTTATTTGAGGTGTTTTTCCTCTGAAAGGAAAAATCAATGGGCTCAATGGTTACCATTAGTTGAATGGTGGTACAACACTTATTACCATACAACTACTCGCATGACTCCTTTTGAAGTTGTATATGGACAAAAGCCACCTTTTGTTCTCTCCTACATGCCAGGTGTCTCGAAGGTTTAGGCGGTTGACCAAACACTTACAATTCAAGAAGCTATTCTCCGTACCCTCAAAGAGAATTTGGTCATGGATCAAAATCACATGAAGCAACAAGCTGATCAAGGTTACTCAGAATGTTAATTTGTTGAAGGAGACCAAGTATTTCTTTGACTGCAACCTTATAAACAAACTTGACTCAATGTTGAACATTGTTAGAAACTGGCGCCCAAATTTTATAGTCCTTATACAGTTCTCAAGCGCGTGGGACACGTGGCCTATCAGTTAGCTTTGCCTAGTTCTTCTAAGCTCCATCTTGTTTTTCATGTCTCATTCTTAAAGAAAGTAATTGGAACCAAGTTCCAAACTCAAACCAACCTTCCCGAGTTGGATGAAGAAGGATCCATCTGGTTGCATCCACAGGCAGTTTTGGACTAGCATGAGCGTCCTCTTCGTCAACGCACCATCAAGGAAGTGTTAGTCCAGTGGAAAGATACAACTCCAGCAAATGCCAACTAGGAGCCAGCTAACATTATGCAACAATTTCCTCATCTCAAGCCTTGAGGACATGGTTGATTTTAAGGGGGAGGGCACGTTAGGGACCTAACCTACCTAACCCCTCAAGTGGGTAGAATAATATATTTCCATGTAATAAAGGCCAATATTAATAAGGCCTAGCAATAAGGGGGAATAAGTCAAATGTAAGAAGGCCTAATAGAAGCTTCCGCTTCTAGAAGGATCTTCCTCTAGATTGTTCTTTTGGATAGATAGATTTAGTATAAATAAGAGTAGAGGGTATGAGAAGTCTTGTCTTGGATATTATTGTAATAGAGCTATGCTCTATTGGAGGTTTCCCCCTCGAAGAGGCAAATGAACATTTCTATCATTAATCAAGGTGCTCTTTCTGGTGTTATTCTGGTATTATTTTAGTATTGTTCTTGTTATATCATTGTTGTTCTTCCATTTCTAGCTAAAATATTTATGTTTTGCATACTATTTTATATCTGAAATACTACAGTTAGAGCTATTTCTATGCAAAATGCTCATATTATGTGTAGGCTATGCTCAATAATTTAAAGATTTATTATATGTTCATCGTTTCATAAATTTGCAACAATGATATGTTCATTAGCCATTAAGGTTTGTATTTGATCCTATTGAGCATATTAGGGTGAACTTTGTTGGTGATTTTAACCTTGGTGCTAGGTTGAGTCTAAGGCCACAAATACCAAGCATATCAGGGTGAACTATGTTGGTGGTTTTAACCTTGGTGCTATGTTGTGTCTAAGGCCCCACAAATACCAATTTCGCATAATTTATATTTGTGATTTGTCCATTGTTTGATATATTTTCATTAACTATGTGTGAATGGACTATTTGAACATGTACATTTCTAATAAATGATAATTATTATGATTAAATTAACAATTGCTTTTAAAACAAGTGAAGAATATTGTTCCCAATTTCCTTGGAGCTTGTAGAGCTTGATATTTGAACATGTACATTTCTAAAAAATGATAATTATTATGATTAAATTACTAATTTCTTTTAAAATAAGGAAGTGAAGAATATTGACTCCAATTTCCTTGGAGCTTGTAGAGATCTCGACCATGATAACTATACTCGATGTTTCATGTCCATGGGTTTGGTTTTGTGATCTCATGAGAGTTTGAAGTTAAAATCCTATTCCTATGTGTCTATCTAACCAAGAATATTAATTTACTTACCAAGAGTGTTTAGAATATCTATCTTTAAAACATTGCCAGCCCATCTTTTCATACACTTGAATAGAGGGTTGAGTTGTGCTTCTTATGCCTATTTTGACATTTAATGCTAGGTGCTTAGTTTAGCTTGTCTTCAACCATAATCATGTAGTCAAACAAAAACTTTACCACATGCAATGAAATATAAACTTCACCACATGTAGTGATTTGTGATTTGTGTAGTGTTTTGTTATAAAGCTCCATTTGCATCGAATATACTAAAAATAATGGATATTTAGTTATTAGAAAGCTATTAACATAATCAGTTCCTAAAATCAAATCCTCCTATTTGTTATTTCTTAATTTCTCAAGCCATTTACTATGGTGATATCCACATTTGTCTTGATGTCTTCTTCATCAAACCAAGCTTGTTTTTCGTAGCTTGTTTTTCTGGCTTCTGCAAAATCTTAATCTCATCAACTTGTGAGATCTTAATCTCATCAACTTGTCTGTTAAATTAGTCTCAGGTGACACGGTGGAGCCATCCCTTGAATTTGAAACTACCGAGGAATCACTGACCACCTGTTTGGAATTCAACTCTTTAATGGCATACCAGAAGGAATCCCATGTAGGGGAAACCAAAAATATTGCAGATTCCTCTATGGCCCTTTGCTCAGAGTAAGAATTTAGGTGGAGTTTAGGCATGTGATAGCCCATTGGAAAGGTATTTTCGAGAACTACGCATTACAACGTCAAACTCTGACTCTGTCTACAGTTTGACTATGGTGAGACAAAAACACATTGTTTTGGGCCCCAAAACGACCTTGGAAGTACAACAAGATATGTTGACACGAAAACATACAAAAAAAGTAAGTTGGATTAGGTGGGAGGCCACCAGTATCCACTTGGAAGATGTGTAGGGCTTCAGACATCCCAAGAAGTGTAGAACCCACAATTACAAAGAGGTACAGAAAAATGTTATGAACTAAAAAATGTCAAGAGGAGCCAGTTAGAATAGGTGGGCAACCACTAATATCCACCTAGATTAGTAGACCTTTGGCCTTTACCAACAAACAATTGTTAGAATGCCATTTGGGTCAATAAATCTATGAAAAGGAAATGTTGGCTATTCTGCATGCAGTGGATCTCTGGCACCCTTATCTATTGGGGCAAGCTTCCAAATTAAGACACACCATCAAGTCCTTAAGTATTTTCTGGAGCAACGACCTTCCTCTCCAAAGAAATACAAATGGTTAACTAATATCTTTGGATATGATTATGAGATCATTTACAAGAAAGGAAAAAAAATGTGGTTGTTGATGCTCTTTCTCGAAAATATGAATATGAAGGGTCCATTTTCTCCCTATCCTTCATTTTACCAGGTTGGCTCCAAGTTGTTCGCCAGGAATGGCTACAAGATCTTAAAATTTTGCGTTTGATCCAACAATTGCAACACAGTTCTCTAGTTTTCCCAGGGTACTATTGGCACAATGACGAGCTTCGCTACAAAGGTTGTTTGTATTTAAGTAAACAATCACAACTTAAATCCACGGTGCTTTCTGAGCTTCATGCTACACCCACAGCTGGGCACTCAGGGTTTACCAAAACCTATGATAGGGTCAAACGTTCTTTTTTTTTGGATGGTATGAAAAAGGACGCTCACACTTTTGTAGTAGAATGTGATGTTTTTCAACGTAACAAGGGAGAAACAATCAAATCCCTTGACACACTCCAATCGCTTCCGATTCCACCCGCTATTTGGAGGGACATCTCTATGGATTTTTTTGTGGGATTGCCTAAATCAAGCAATAAGTCAGCCATCATGGTGGTAGTTGATCGTCTTTCCAAGTATGCTCATTTATGAACTCTTCAACATCCATTTACTTATTCCATTCTGCTCAACGTTTCATGGATCATGTCTTCAAGCTTCATGGCATGCCTCATTCTATTGTTTTTTATTGAAATCCCACTTTCACCAGCAATTTTTGGAAATAACTATTCATGCTACAGGGAAACCAATTGCATCTCAGCACCACCTATCATCTCCAAACTGATGGTCAAACTGAAGTTGTCAACAAGTGTTTGGAGACTTATTTGAGGTGTTTTACCTTTGAAAGGAAAAATCAATGGGATCAATGGTTACCATTAGTTGAATGGTGTTACAACACTTCTTACCATACAACTACTCGCATGACTCCTTTTGAAGCAGTATATGGAGAAAAGCCACCTTTCGTTCTCTCCTACATTCCAGGTGTCTCGAAGGTTTAGGTCTTTGACTAAACACTTACATTTCGAGAAGCTATTCTTCGTACCCTCAAAGAGAATTTGGTTATGTCTCATAATAGCATGAAGCAACAAGCCGATCAAGGTCGCTCAGAACGTCAATTTGTTGAAGGAGACTAGGTATTTCTTCGACTACAACGTTATAAGCATACTTCACTCAATGTCGAACATTGTCAGAAAATGGAGCCCAAATTTTTTGGTCCTTATACGTTCTTAAGCACGTGGGACAAGTGGCCTATCAGTTAGCTTTGCCTAGTTATTCTAAGATCCAACATGTTTTTCATGTCTCTTGCTTAAAGAAGGTAATTGGAACTAAGTGCCAAACTCAAACCAACCTTCACGAGTTGGATGAAGAAGGATCCATCTGGTTGCTTCCACAAGAAGTTTTGGACTAGCGTGAGTGTTGTCTTTGTCAACGCACCATCAAGGAAGTGTTAGTCCAATGGAAAGATATAACTCCAACAGATGCCACCTGGAAGCTCGCTAACATTCTGCAACAATTTCTTTAAAACAAGCTTTGAGGACAAAGTTGATTTTAAGGGGGAGGACATGTTAGGGACCTAGCCTACCTAACCCCTCAAGTGGGTAGAATAATATATTTCCATGTAATAAAGGTCAATATTAATAAGGCCTAGCAATCATGAGGAACAAATCCAATGTAAGAATACCTAATAGAAGCTTCCGCTTCTAGAAGGATCTTCCTCTAGATTGTTCTTTTGGATAAATAGATTTAGTATAAATAAGAGTATAGGGTATGAGAATTCTTGTCTTGGATATTATTGTAATAGAGCTCTACTCTGTTGGAGGTTGCCTCCTTGAAGAGGCAAGTTAACATTGCTATCATTAATCAAGGTGTTCTTTCTGGTGTTATTCTGGTATTGTTCTGGTTATATCATTGTTGTTTTTCCATTTCTAGATAAAATATTTCTGTTCTGCATACTATTTTATATCTAGAATACTACAGTTAGAGCTATTTCTATGCAAAATGCTCATATTATGTGTAGGCTATGCTCAAAAGTTTCAAGATTTATTATATGTGCATCGTTTCATAATTTTGCAACAATGATATGTTCATTAGCCATTAAGGTTTGTATTTGATCCTATTGAGCATGTTAGGGTGAACTTTGTTGGTGATTTTAACCTTGATGCTAGGTTGAGTTTAAGACCACAAATACCAAGCATATTAGGGTGAACTATGTTGGTGATTTTAACTGTGGTGCTATGTTGAGTCTAAGGCTCTACAAATACCAATTTTACATAATTTATATTTGTGATTTGTCCATTATTTGATATATTTTCATTAACTATGTGTGAATGGACTATTTGAACATGTACATTTCTAATAAATGATAATTATTATGATTAAATTAATAATTTCTTTTAAAATAAAGAAGTGAAGAATATTGATCCAAATTTCCTTTAACTTGTAGAGATCTCAACCATGATATTTGAACATGTACATTTCTAATAAATGATAAGTATTATGATTAAATTAATAATTGCTTTTAAAATAAGGAAGTAAAGAATATTGATCCCAAATTCCTTGGAGCTTGTAGAGATCTAGACCATGATAGCTATACTAGATGTTTCATGTCCATGGCTTTGTTTTTGTGATCTCGTGAGAGTTTGAAGTTAAAATCCCATTCCTATGTGTTTAACCAAGAATAATAATTTACTTACCGAGAGTGTTTAGAATATCTATCTTTAAAACATTGCCCGTCTATCTTTTCATATACTTGAATAGAGGGTTGAGTTGTGCTTCTTATGTCTATTTTGATATTTAATACTAGGTCCTTAAATTAGCTTGTCTTCAACCATAATCATGTAGTCAAACATAAACTTTACCACATGTAATGAAATATAAACTTCATCACATGTAGTGATTTGTGTAGTGATTTGTTATAAAGATCCATTTGCATGGAATATACTAAAAATAATGGATATTTAGTTATTAGAAAGCTATTGACATAATTAGTTAGTAAAATCAAATCCTCTTATTTATTATTTGTTAATTTGGTCTTTAGATATGCACCTGGATCAATAGATCTTTGGTCTTTACCAGTAAAAAATTGTTAGAACGCCATTTGGGCCAATCAATCTATGAAAAGGAAATGTTGGCTATTTTGCATGCAGTGGATCTTTGGCGCCCTTATCTCTTGGGGCAAGCTTCAAAATTAAGATAGACCATCAAAGCCTTAAGTATTTTCTAGAGCCACGACCTTCCTCTCCGAAGCAACAAAATTGGTTAACTAAGCTCTTTGGATATGATTATGAGATCATTTACAAGAAAGGAAAAAATTACCAGCAATATGCACCAATATGCAATATGCACCTGGATCAATAGATCTTTGGTCTTTACTAGCAAAAAATTGTTAGAACGCCATTTGGGCCAATCAATCTATGAAAAGGAAATGTTGGCTATTTTGCATGCAGTGGATCTTTGGCACCCTTATCTCTTGGGGCAAGCTTCAAAATTAAGATAGACCATCAAAGCCTTAAGTATTTTCTAGAGCCACGACCTTCCTCTCCGAAGCAACAAAATTGGTTAACTAAGCTCTTTGGATATGATTATGAGATCATTTACAAGAAAGGAAAAAATTACCAGCAATATGCACCAATATGCAATATGCACCTGGATCAATAGATCTTTGGTCTTTACTAGCAAAAAATTGTTAGAACGCCATTTGGGCCAATCAATCTATGAAAAGGAAATGTTGGCTATTTTGCATGCAGTGGATCTTTGGCACCCTTATCTCTTGGGGCAAGCTTCAAAATTAAGATAGACCATCAAAGCCTTAAGTATTTTCTAGAGCCACGACCTTCCTCTCCGAAGCAACAAAATTGGTTAACTAAGCTCTTTGGATATGATTATGAGATCATTTACAAGAAAGGAAAAAAAAATGTGGTTGCTAATGCTCTTTCTCGAAAAGATGAAGATGAAGGGTCCATTTTCTACCTATCCTTCATTGTACTAGATTGGATCCAAGCTGTTCGCCAGGAATGGCTACAAGATCCTAAAATTTCACATTTGATCCAACAATTGCAACACAATTCTCTAGTTTCCCAGGGTACTCTTGGCATAATGATGAGCTTCGCTACAAAGGTTGTTTGTATTTAAGTAAACAGTAACAATTTAAATCCATGGTACTTTCTGAGCTTCATGCTACATCCACATTTGGGCACCCAGGGTTTACCAAAACCTATGACAGGGTCAAACGTTCTCTTTTTTTTGGATGGTATGAAAAAGGACGCTCACACTTTTGTGGTAGAATGTGATGTTTTTGAACATAACAAGGGCGAAACAATCAAATCCCCTGACACACTCCAACCGCTTCCGTTTCCACCTGCTATTTGGAGGGACATCTCTATGGATTTTATTGTGGGATTACCTAAATCAAGCAATAAGTCAATCATCATGGTGGTAGTTGATTGTCTTTCCATTTACTGCATCCAATGTGCTCAACTTTTCATGGATCATGTCTTCAAGTTTCATGGCATGCCTCATTCTATTGTTTCTGATTGAAATCCCACTTTCACTAGCAATTTTTGGAAAGAACTGTTCATGCTACAGGGCACCCAATTGCATCTCAGCACTGCCTATCATCTTCATATTGATGGTCAAATTGAAGTTGTCAACAAGTGTTTGGAGACTTATTTGAGGTGTTTTTCCTCTCAAAGGCAAAATCAATGGGCTCAATGGCTACCATTAGTTGAATGGTGTTACAACACTTCTTACCATACAACTACTTGCATGAATCCTTTTGAAGCAGTATATGGACAAAAGCCACCTTTTGTTCTCTCCTACATTCCAGGTGTCTTGAAGGTTTAGGCGGTTGACTAAACGATTACAGTTCGAGAAGCTATTATTCGTACCCTCAAAGAGAATTTGGTCATGTCTCATAATAACATGAAGCAACAAGACGACCAAGGTTGCTCAGAACGTCAATTTGTTGAAGGAGACTAGGTATTTCTTCGACTACAACGTTATAAACAAACTTCACTCAATGTCGAACATTGTTAAAAACCAGAGCCCAAATTTTATGGTCCTTATACAGTTCTTAAGCATGTGGGACAAGTGGCCTATCAGTTAGCTTTGCCTAGTTCTTCTAAGCTCCATCCTATTTTTCATGTCTCCTGCTTAAAGAAGGTAATTGGAACTAAGTGCCAAAATCAAACCAACCTTCCCGAGTTGGATGAAGAGGGATCCATTTGGTTGTTGCCACAAGCAGTTTTGGAATAGCGTGAGTGTCGTCTTCGTCAACGCACCATCAAGGAAGTGTTAGTCCAATGGAAAGATATAACTCCAGCATATGCCACCTAGGAGCTCACTAACATTCTGCAACAATTTCTTCATCTCAAGCCTTGCGGACAAGGTTGATTTTAAGGGGGAGGGCATGTTAGGGACCTAACCTACTTAACCCCTCAAGTGGGTAGAATAATATATTTCCATGTAATAAAGGTCAACATTAATAAGACCTAGCAATAAGGAGGAACAAATCAAATGTAAGAAGACCTAATTGAAGCTTCCTCTTCTAGAAGGATCTTCCTCTAGATTTTTCTTTTGGATAGATATATTTAGTATAAATAAGAGCAGAGGGTATGAGAATTCTTGTCTTGGATATTATTGTAATAGAGCTCCGCTTTGCTGGAGGTTGCCCCCTCGAAGAGGCAAGTTAACATTGTTATCATTAATCAAGGTGCTCTTTCTGGTGTTATTTTGGTATTGTTATGGCTATATCATTGTTGTTCTGCCATTTCTAGCTAAAATATTTCTGTTCTGCATACTATTTTATATTTGGAATACTACAGTTAGAGTTATTTCTATGGAAAATGCTCATATTATGTGTAGGCTATGCTCAATAGTTTCAAGATTTATTATATGTGCATCGTTTCATAAATTTGCAACAATGATATGTTCATTAGCCATTAAGGTTTGTATTTGATCCTATTGAGCATATTAGGGTGAACTTTGTTGGTGATTTTAACCTTGGTGCTAGGTTGAGTCTAAGGCCACAAATACCAAGCATATTAGGGTGAACTATGTTGGTGATTTTAACCGTGGTGCTATGTTGAGTCTAAGGCCCTACAAATACCAATTTCACATAATTTATATTTGTGATTTGTCCATTATTTGATATATTTTCATTAACTATATGTGAATGGACTATTTGAACATATACATTTCTAATAAATGATAATTATTATGATTAAATTAATAATTGCTTTTAAAATAAGGAAGTGAAGAATATTGATCCAAATTTCCTTTAACTTGTAGAGATCTCAACCATGATATTTGAACATGTACATTTCTAATAAATGATAAGTATTATGATTAAATTAATAATTGCTTTTAAAATAAGGAAGTAAAGAATATTGATCCCAAATTCCTTGGAGCTTGTAGAGATCTAGACCATGATAGCTATACTAGATGTTTCATGTCCATGGCTTTGTTTTTGTGATCTAGTGAGAGTTTGAAGTTAAAATCCCATTCCTATGTGTTTAACCAAGAATAATAATTTACTTACCGAGAGTGTTTAGAATATCTATCTTTAAAACATTGCCCGTCTATCTTTTCATATACTTGAATAAAGGGTTGAGTTGTGCTTCTTATGTCTATTTTAATATTTAATACTAGGTCCTTAGTTTAGCTTGTCTTCAACCATAATCATGTAGTCAAACATAAACTTTACCACATGTAATGAAATATAAACTTCATCACATATAGTGATTTGTGTAGTGATTTGTTATAAAAATCCATTTGCATGGAATATACTAGAAATAATGGATATTTAGTTATTAGAAAGCTATTGAGATAATTAGTTAGTAAAATCAAATCCTCTTATTTATTATTTGTTAATTTTTCAAGCCATTTACTACAGTGATATCCACATTTGTCTCTGACTTCTTCTTCATCAAACCAAGCTTGTTTTTCAGGCTTCTGCTAAATCTTAATCTCATCAACTTGTCTGTTAAATTATTTGTTATTTGTTAATTTCTCAAATCATTTACTAGGGTGATATCCACATTTTTCTCGACGTCTTCTTCATCAAACCAAGCTTGTTTTTCAGGCTTCTGCAAAATCTTAATCTCATCAACTTGTCTGTTAAATTAGTCTCAGGTGACACGGTGGAGCCATCCCTTGAATCTGAAACTGCCGAGGAATCGCTGGCCACCTGTTTGGAACTCAACTCCATCTAACGGTGTCCGGGTGAAAGAGGTGCGTAGAGATATCTTATTCAAGTTGGCAGGGAGTCGATCGAAGGATCGGTTTGATTAGTTTGACTTAGACGTAAGATGCAAATTCAGGTTGCCAAGGTATCTCCATCTCCATTTATTATTATATCTGAACAGTTAGGTGCAGTGCTGTCTACTATTGCTTGGTGGGTAGTGTGGTAGTGAATGGAGTAAGTAGGTTTTGTGATATTGAATGGAGTGAGTTAATAACTGGACATTGGTTGTTTCATCTTTGTCAGATGTAATGTTTTGATTAAATTATATAATTGTGTTAAATTATAATTGGGGAGTAATTTTTTTTCTTTTCAGGTAAAAACAAAGTAGATTTGAATCTCTCAGATGTTCAGAGGTAGTCTAAATTTGGCATATATCAAAGTTCCATACATTTTTACGTAGAAAGGCCTATTGATAATGGGCAGATTTAATAGGGGTTTAGGGCTTAATAAATTTTCTATGGACATGATTAATTATGGCTGGAATATTCTTAGTAGTCACACAAAATAAATGGCTGTGATTTCAATTATTAACTTCCTAGCTATTATAAAGACATCCGTTTATGTGTTTACTTTTTTACATTTACCTAATCATATTTAAAAATTACTTTGATAGC
>SNQJ01S0131312.1:36965-50553 GCA_010110895.2 Picea sitchensis | reverse complement strand
TGAGGAAATGTGGAGTATCTTCGAGTTGGTCTTAAAGGGACGAATCCAAGAAAGGCCAAGTGGATTGAGGTTGGAAGGGTGAGGGAACTATACCCTCTTCTTGACATAGATTGAAAATAGTCTTTTGGAGGTCCAAAAGCTTCCCAATGGGGAGGTGTGATCAGGGGATCAAATTTTGCTCAAAAATTCAAAGTGCTCGGAATCTCTTCAAAATAGATGAGAGAGTAGGCCTCGTTGTTGTGAACCCAATGCAACTCGTTTCGTCTCAAACGGATGTCGGGAGCGAGAGATATTGCAATATGTTCATAAAGTCAAACAGGCAAAAAAAAGGACGCTGACTATACAGTCCGTACAGGTTGACGTGGCAGGGCTATACGATCGTACGCTGACATGGAAGAAGTGACATGGCATATGATGATTGGAAGGCATGGTAAAATCAGACTGCAACATGTGGCATCTCGTTGGTTAATGGTAAGGTGCCACGTGGCCCAATCACGGGCTGCCACGTGGCACCCCTTTATTGGCTTTTGGTTTGTATGTAAAATTATTGGAGTCCGTGGGGTTCGACCCCCGGAACTTCCCCACTGCATATATCTTTCACAAACTCTGACCAACCAATGGGTCACACATTGTGCCTTGGAATATATATGAATTCAATTGTATTTCAATTAGAGTTATGTGACCATTTGCAGGGGGTTGGGCCGGGGCTTAGCCCCGGCTCGCGGTCATTTGATTGCATATATGACCATACCATATATTGTATATCCCAAAAGTTGGTTGGCGTGGGGTTTATAATACATAGCCCGTGGTTCTATGTTATATGCCATATTCCCATGACCGAAGCGCGGGGAGTTAGTATGGTTTGCACGGTTGCAACTGTTTGGCCCTTTTGCCAATGCGCACGGTCGTATGGACCCCTTATGTGCCTAGGTGCTAGGCGGTTAGGGGCTTGCGCACCCATAATCGTCCTACAGTTTACACCATTGGCGTGGTTGCACCCGGTGCTGGGTTTTCACACTATTTATTGCATGTGTGCCAGGTTCATTTGACGAGGGTGCGTTTTGTAGATGCAGAGACAACAAGCTTGAAGGGGGGGACTTCCAGGAGACCTAACTTCTTCATTTTTCGACCGATTGAGGTGCCAAAAAAGCCTAGCTAGGGGTTGTTGGACGCTCTGAAGCCATTGGAGAAGTCAGTTGGTCAATTTGAGCATTGTAAAACATGTTTTTGAGCACTTTTGAGCAATTAATAATAATGATCCATTGGAAGTTGGACCAGGAGATGTAGCCCAAGAGAGGGGTGAACTCCTTTATCAATTGTTGTGTTTATGTGCTTATGTTCATTGATTATGCTGCTATCTATGTGTATTTTTCATGAGTAATCCCTTAATTTATGTGTTGCAAAATTGATCCATTTGCTTTAAACACATAACATTTACATTGCAATAATTTCAAGATTTCAAGTCTTCTTCATTTTTAGATCACATACCTTTGAATATCACTTCCTTATATCTTTGTTATTCCTACTCTGCTTCGGTGCTCTTGTGATATTGGATCTGCAATGAAACAGAAACCAACCAAAGTGAAAACAACAATATTATATTCAATGAAAACTTACACATGTGATCAAGGAGTCATGTAATAAAATGAGAATGATTTTATGGGAAAGAAACATGCCCATGTATTATATTAAGTAGAAGTGGAAGATACTACCAAACAAACTTGATGTTGCAATGTTCCCTTACGATGGCCCTTTTCTCCAACACACACACTTGCTCCAAACTTGCATGAAGAGGATCCATAATAACTTGATGGACATATGAAGACCTCAATCATCAATTGAGATAGAATCCCTCACACAATTCTCAGCCTATTCCTTCATAAATTCTTTACTTGATCTTGATTTCTCTTGCTTAACCTTTTCCATGAAAAATCCATCATTATATAGGAGAAATAGAGATGGTTAAAGAGATTAGGATGATCCCACCAAATTAGAGAAGCGAGTAGGATCCTAACCATATGGATGCCACCTCATATTCTAGAAGATCCCTTCTAGAAATTTTGTGAACTTCGTCCCTTTTCTCTGTATTCCAACATCGCCGCACCCTAGCTATAGTACAACCCACAGAAACATTGTAAACAACTTCATGACAGCCTGCAGAAATCAGACATTTCTACACTGTACATCGGTAATCCTTTCTCTCAGATTCCTTCATGTCAATTGGAAATAGGTTCTAATTCAGGGTATCTCACCCCTCTATATGACTCTACTAAGCCTAGTAAGGGCCATCCATATTTCTAAATAAGCAGTCCAAACTGTAGGGACTCATCACTGCCTTCAATCCAAAAATCCTACTCTATCACTATGACCAAATATAATTGATTGACCTAGTTAAACCAACACCGATTTAATGCAAAACTACAATGTAAAAGGCTTGTGTCTTTGTATATTGGTAAGTAAGTGGGTGGTAAATAGATAGGCGCAAATAATCAGTGGTGGAGGGTGTTTCAGTCCTGGAGAAAGATAAAGAAGGCAGATCCACCATTAATGTAACCGTCCTACTCTCTTTTTAGATAGTCGTTCTTATGTTAGGTATTGTGAGTCATGTCATATGTTTGCACATAAGGTTGGATTTTCACCGACACCTATGATCGGTATTCCACCTCTTATTGACAAGGGTATAATACTATGCATTATGTTCCGCTCGAGACCCAAATTTTTTTCCTAGCGGGATATATTACCATGTTATATGTGCTCTTGTTTTGTTAAGGCTTTATGTCTTGACTTTGAATTTCATCGATTTATCAATATGCCAACATTAATATATTTTGTCCTTTTCACATTTGTCTAATGTTTGTCGAATCGTAATGATGCCCATCTACAACCAATAAAATATTTCACATCCTCGGGAGTTTATGGACACATCAATTATTGAACCCTCACTGGATATGATATTCAGATGGATAGGATTGGAATGTCTCTTTGTAATTTTTGTGTCAAAACGATGGCCCTATTCAAATTACAAAATGGTAATTGATTCTTTGTAGCCATCAACCATGAATGGTAAGAATAATTTTAACTCTGAAAATGGGATTTCTTTCGATTTTGATTTATTTCGTCTTCTCATCCTTCAATGACATTAATTGCATGTTGGGAATTCATAACTAGCCACCCTCACCACCATGCCAACCAACTTGTTGTAGATGGGAAGTCTTCTATGAGGATGTAAAATCTCTTACTTAGATTCTATATCCCCCCATCCAGTAAAGATGGCCTGCTATCGTGACAATTCTTCAAGAATTACAATCTTGTCCATCTTACAGACTGTTTTCCCACCAATATTTTTCTCTTTATATTAGAGTTACCAAAATGATATGGGCAGATTCAACCTAATCATTTCACTCTAACCACTGGATCAGTTTTGGTGCAAAGTGATGTATTTGTATTCTTTACATACATGGTTAAAATATTCTTACTTTGGCACTGACGATTCCCTGATAGATAAAAATTCATGATGTTGGACCCACCTTGGACATAATCTGGATCTGTGGATCCCCAGATAGGATCCAGATGATGCCAGGATATGCCTCCCAACTTTGGAAATGGCTAGGATCCACCTGGGAAACATATCCTATGAACTTGAAGCACCCAGTACAAGAAGAACCCAAATAATACAAAAGAAAAAATAAAAGGTTAATGCCCACTTGTGCTTGCTTGTTGAGTCCCTATAATGGCTAATGCTCACATCCCTTCATCAAAGTTTAGTTATAGATATATCATTGTTTTGTGCATAAATGGACCGAATATCATTCTCCTCTGAGGTATTTTATGTAATCTCATAAATGTTGTTGTTCTGTAAGTAAATGTTTTTGTCGTTGTTTTAGGATCTCATTCTTCTCGCAATTAGTTTATGGGTTGAATCTCAACTAGCAGTGTATTGTGAACCTGAACTGAGAATATACATACAAATTGATGTTTTGTGCATAGAGTTTATTATTGTCTGTGAATTTTTTTTATTGTTGTTATATTCTCTATTGTGAGCCTAGACTGAAATATACATACTATTGGTTGTGGAGCCTGATTATCTTCCTGATTCAGAGGTCCTTGATTTCAACCGTGTTTATACCCCATGAAGTATTTACACTCCATAAGTATGGACACTCTTCCACATGGGGGAGTGCAGAGGGGGGTACCCCCTCTCTATTGGTTGTGGAGCCCGATTATCTTCCTCGCCTCGATTCAGAGGTCCTTGATTTCAACCTGTTTATACCCCCATGAAGTATTTACACCCATAAGTATGTAAACTCTTCCAATATTGGAGGGGGTACCCTCCGCGGTCCTGGGAAAGCAGTTCTCTCATTGGTCTGTAATAAGCCCTCAAAGAAAAAATTGCCTTAAAAGTATATTGTAATTTCATTGTAACTGGCACCGGCTCATTATATATTCTCTTCATATCTAACGGTAGAGATTATGTTAGGTTTCTTTTTTCCCTTAGAAGGCAACCCCTTTTTATGAGGGGAAATGTATTGTGGCTATGGTTGATGGTGAATATTGTATTCTCGAGAGAGGAGACTATGAGAAAGAAGAGGAAGTTACAACTGGCTTTGTCAGAAGCTGTATCCCTTCATTTGCCGGATAATAATAAAAGAAGGACCTCGAAATTTCTCCGCGGACGAGTCTACATTGCGAACCACGAATCGGTGGTTCTCTTGTATTGTGTGTCTCTTATGTTTTGTTTCTGCATTTGCTTATTTTATTGATTCACAGTCCTATTTTTCTAACAACTAGTATCGAGCATAAGGTAACTCAGAGGGAAAAGAGGGTTCCCCGGTTCGAAAGTGGGGAGCAATGTCTAAGATGGAAAGTTTAGGGTCGAAATTTAATGGCCAAACTACTAGTTATGGAAGATGCAAAGGAAGACTATTTATATCGAAGGATCTGGCCCCTACCATTGAGCGTAGTAGCAAAGAAGACGGCGACCATGAAGGACGAAGAATGGATATTCTTGACAGAAAGGCACTTGAACCATTAACTCCAGCCCGCAACGCTTGGTGGATTTCAATATTTCAAAAGAAAAGACAACCGGCGGTCTGGCGGATGACACAAATTTTATGAAACCCTGCCTAATATCAAGGTATTTCTAATGAAGAGATTATTTAATATGAAGATGTCGTATATGGGTCTCAAGATCATTTAAAATGAATTTAATACGGGTTACTAATCAACCAAGTTTTGTAAAAGTGGACTTCTTGATGATGAGGTTAGGCTCTTCTAATCTGTGCTCATTGCCTAAAAGTTGGAATGGCTTGGTCAAGGTCAGAAGTAACTCTGTGCCTGGTTCAAATACTTTAAAATTTGATGATGCGTTGTTGGTGTTATCCTAGTGAGGAAATGCCACCTGAAAAGCACGTGAGACACGAATGCGGAACATGGAGCAGAACATGGGAAGACAAAAGGATAGAGGAAAGTGGCCTGTGAAAACCCAAGGAAATTCTAGGGAAGGGCGATCCAAATCTTAGACTTGGAAAGATAGAGGCCGGAATAGGAAGAAAGGACATCCTAAGAAAGACTGCAGAGATCTAAAGAAGCAAAGAGATGGACGCTAGGAGAGAAATCAAGAAGAAAAATGCAACAGATGTGTTACAAGATGCTTTGATTCTCTCAGATAACATTTCTGGTCTTGGGGAAGTAGATTCAGAGGCTTCATTTCATGCCACAATCTCTATGAAAACATTTTCAGATTATGTTCAAGGTGATTTTGACAGGTTCATTTGGGTGATGTAAACCATGCAAAATTGTTGGAATGGAAAGGGTAAAAATAAAGCAACTAAATGGAAACCAATGGTTTTGAAAGAGGTAAACATGTTCCAAATTTAAGAAAAATCTGATTGTTCTGTAAGGCTGGGTAAGTGAAGGTTGTACATCCATATTTAATGTGATAAGACGGGAAGGTCATCAAAGGATCATTGGTGATAGCTTAAAGGAGAGAAGGTAGGTACATTGTATTCATGAACGGGTAATACCGACCTTCTATATCTTTAGATTCTGCTGTGAGGGATACAAATACTAAGTGGCATCATATAGGCTAGGGACACAATGGAAAGTGAGAAGGGTATGCGATCCTTCACAAAATATTTTTCCAGATCTTTAAACAAATTGATTTGGACTGCGGAGCATTGTGTTTATGGAAAACAAAAGAGAGTCATATTTCAGAGTCGGAAAAAGAAAAAGAAGAATGAAAGGTTAGAGCTTGTTAATACAAATGTATGGGGACCAACCTAGGTATCATCTCTTGTGGCTCTATTATAAGTCATTTCATTGGATGATGCAACTAGAAAACTTAATATTGCATCTCGACAAAAATCCATGTTTCTTTTGATACTTTTAAGAAAATGGAAATCTTTAGTTGAGAAATGGAAAAAGTTTGAAGTGTCTCGCATCAGATAATGGAGGTGAATAATCGCAGTAAGAAGTTTGATGAATATTGTTCATACCATGGGATTCGGTGAGAGAGAAGATTACCTAACGTAACACCACAATAAAATGGTGTGTTGAAAAGGATGAATAGGACAATCATGGAGCCGCGTAAGGAGCACGATTGCATGCCTACTAAGTTCCATACTGAGAAGATTTTGTAGATACCGCTGTTTACTTAATAAATAGAGGAACTTCAACTTTGGATGGTAGAATTCAAAGAGGAGGGAATGGATGGAAAAGTAAACTATTTTTTTAAAACTTTCATTTGTGAAGCATTTTAAGTCCCAGATTGATAAAGAAAATAGAACAAAGCTTGAGGCAAAAATCCAAGAAGTGTACCCTTTATTGGATATGGTGTTAAATGATTTTGTTATTTCCATGGATTATGAAAATAACAAAATCATTAGGAGTAGAGATACATTCAATGAGAAGGTCATGTACAAAGATCATTTAAGTGTGGAAAGAAATAGGAAATAGAAAACAAGAATACATACAAGTAAGTTTGATGAGATCAATCTAAAAAAATTCAAAGATCCGTGAAATCAAAATGTACAACAACGTGAGCGTATGGTACCTCAAACAGCGGCAAGTGTTGTTAGAAGATCTACCAAAGTTATATACCCCGAACGATACTCTCCTTCATTATATTATTTATCATTGACTGATTCTAGTGAACTGTATCGCATGAAGAGGCAATGCGTGTAGACACCAAAAAGAATTGGGAGCAAGGCAAGAGGAAATGGATTCCTGAAAAATAACCAGACTTGGAACTTGGTTCACAAGGTTCTATAGAAAAGAGCATTGCAAAATAAAATGGGTTTCTACAAGTTGAAGGAAGAAGACATGAGGAGAAAAGCTGCACAAGGCTAGACTTGTTGTGGGGAAGGGGTTCGACAAAAGAAAGGTGTAGATCTTGATGAAATATTTTCTGCTGTTGTTAAAATGAATCCATTTAGGACTATTTTAAGTCTTGTGCAAAAAAAGATTTGCATTCCTGAATAGTTAGGATGTAAAAACAACTTTTCTCCATGGGGACTTGAAGGAAGAGATTTACATGCATGCCTATAGGGGTATGAGGCCAAAGGGCGAATTTTGCATGCAAGTTGAAGAAGAGCTTTGTATTACCTAAAGAAAGCTCCAAGGAAATAGTATTTGAAGTTTGGACAGTTTTATGACAGAATAGGGTTATAGCAGATGTCATTCGACCACCTGTTTACTTTAAAAAGCTGTAAAAATGGAAGCTTTATTATCTTACACATGTAGATGACATTCTTGTTGTGGACTAATATGTAGGATATAATGTGCTCAAGAAGAAATTAGCCAATTCATTTTATGGCGAATATTTGGGTGATACAAAGGAAATCATTGGCATGAGAATAACAAGAGACAGGAAAATCGCAAACCCGACATTGTCTCGTGGTGAGTACAATGTAAAAGGTTTTGGAGAGATTTAGAATGCGTAATGCAAAACCAGTTAGTACAAATAACCTCACAACCATTTCAACACCATTCATGAAATGTGTCCCAAGACACGTGAAGAGAAGATAGAATACATGTCTGTAGGTCCCTTTATTCATCAACAAATATACTTGATGTATGCAATGGTTTGCACAAGACCAGATATTACACATGCAACGGGAGTTGTGAGCGTGTATGCTGAACAATCCGTGTAAAGAACACCTGGGAAGCACAAAGTGGATTCTCGTGTATTTGAGAGGTACCTTACTACACATTCATTATGTTTTGTAAGTTCACACTTTTCTGGCTGTGGATATGTTGATTCGCATATTAAGTGTGTGATAAAGACAAATAGGAGGGAGTACCTTCACATGGTATGTTTTACTATAGGTGGAAATTTCATTAGTAAGTTGGATTTAAAAACTACAAAGTTTGTTGCACTTTCTCAAATCAAATCGGGTGAGGCGTAGTATGTTGTCAAGCATGAGGCTAGTAAAGAGATGATTTGGTTACAAAGGTTTGAGGAATTGGGAAAGAAGTAGGAGAACAACCGGCCACTGCGGATAGTCGTGAGTGCTATTCACCTTTTGTGAAGAACTCACCTTCCATTCTAAGACTAAGTATATACAATTGAGGTACCACTTTATACGATCCACCTTGAAGATGGACAATTGAAGCTAGAAAATATACACCCTAGCCGTAATCCCACGTATTACGTTAACAAAGGGAGTGGTATCCGTGGGAGAAACTGAGTTCCCGCCGGCCGCTTGGTCTTCAAGAATGAAGATGAAAATGGGAAATTTTCCAGGTCCAAGAAGGTTCAGAGTCCAAGATATACAACAACGGTGGAGCTGTTGAGATCGGCCTGCGGGGAGATTGTTGGTTGTGGATTCGACATCTCTCCGATTCAGAGGGTCCTTGATTTCACTGGTTTATACCCCTATGAAGTATTTACAACGGCAGCACCTTCCACGCTAGTGGGGAGTGCGTAGGGGGTATCCCTCTCTCCTCAAGGGTCCACAACTTCCGCCGGGTCTCTGGGCTGCTGCCCCCAAATGGGTTCAGGGCTGGCTAATCAAGCAAAAATTGCCTTTAAAAGTATATTTTAATTTCATTGTAACTCTGGACCGCTCATTATAAGGTCACAGACTAACGATAGAGATTATGTTAGGTTTTTTCCTAGAAGGCAACCCTCTTGTATAGAGGGAAATGTATCGCTGCTATGGTTGATGGTGAATATTGTATTCTCGAGAGAGGAGATCATGAGAGAAAGAAGAGGAAGTTACAACAGATTTTGTTGTAGGTTGTATCCCTTCATTTGCTGGATAATAATAAAGGAAGGACCTGACAATTTCTCTGGTGGACGTAGCCCACACTGGGTGAACCACGTAAATCTGTGTCTCTCTTGTATTGTGTGTCTTCTGTGTTTTGTTTCTGCATTTGTTTGATTTTATTGCTCCACGGTCCTGTTTTTCTAACACATACAACTTATTGTTGTTTTTTACATACAATTTATTATTTATTATTTATTTAGATTATGTAATATATATATTTTTTATTGTTGTGATTGATTATATGAAGTAGTATCGTAGTACGTTTTTATGCAAGAAGTAACATATAGAGAAAACATATGATATTTGATTCATGGCGTACTATATATCATATAATATAGATAGTTTTTTATATGATACATAACATGCCATGTATCAAATATGATATGTGCATTACTTATTGCATTAAATTTGAACAATATCATTTTTTCAATTTTCTTTTCAATTTTCCAAGATCAATTTTCTTATGGTTAGTTTTTAAACTTTATAATATCATTTTTAATTTTCTTATCAGCATGGACATAGCCACTACAATGGCACTTGTTAGATTTTAGTGTCGAAATGCCATCAACATTAACAAACAATAATTGGTGTGTGCTCTAACATTTGTACAATTTTTGCCGACTTTTGTACAATTTTCATATATGACTATAAACAAGCTATAGTATTATAATACATGTATTTATTTTAATTTATTTTTATTGTATATAATGAAAAGAAATCAAATAAACAATTTTAAAACAATATTATAAAAAATATTTTAATTTTAACTAAATCTGAATATAGTTTTGCAATGTACATATGTGAAACTAATTAAAAAATTGAAGCAATAGTCTTATGCTATGGGAAGGGGATAGTTATTGGTTATTTAGAAATACAAAAGTTCCAATTATTGGTTAATTTGTATGAGTGGATTGCTTATACAAAAGTTCAATTTTTAATTTCAAATTTGTTTTCACAAAAATAATATTTAAATGGTTAGTCTGAATATTGTGAGTTAGAATAGTTAGAATATTTATAAACATCAAGAAATAAGAGTATTTATGTTATTATTCAATTGATTTTAGCTCGGGTGGTTGAGAGAAATGATTATTATCTTCCTCACTTGGGTTCAATACTTTCAAATGATGTAATATTCCAGATATAAAAAAGTATGCAGAACATAAATAAATAGCTAGAAATGGAAGATGAAGAACAATATAACCAGAACAACACCACAATAATAACAAAATGATACCAGAATAACACCAAAATGAGCACTTTGATTACTGAGAGCAATGTTCACTTGCCTCTTCGAGGGGGAAACCTTCAACAAAGAAGAGCTCTATTACAATAATATCCAAGACAAAACTTCTCATACCCTCGACTCCTATTTATACTAAATGTGTCTATCAAAAGAACAATCTAGAGGAAGATCCTTCTAGAAGAGAAAGCTTCTATTAGGTCTTGTTACATTGGACTTATTCTTCCTTATTTCTAGGCCTTATTAATATTGACCTTTATTACATGGAAATATATTATTCTACCTACGTGAGGGGTTAGGTCCCTAACATGTTCTCCCCCTTAAAAACAACCTTGTCCTCAAGGCTTGAGATGAGGAAATTGTTGCAGAATAGTAGCTGGTTCCCAAGTGGCATATGTTGGACTTGTATCTTTCCAGTGGAATAACACTTCCTTGATGGTTCACTGATGTAGAAGACACTCATGATGTTCCAAACCTGCTTGTGGATGTAGCCAAATGGAGCCTTCTTCATCCAACTCGGGAAGGTTGGTTTGAGTTTGGCACTTAGTTCCAAACACCTTCTTTAAGAAGGAAACATGAAAAACAAGATGGAGCTTAGAATGATTGGACAAAGCTAACTAATAGGCCACCTGTCCCACCCTTTTGAAAACAGTATAAGGACCATAAAATTTGGGCACCAGTTTTTGACAATGGTCAACCTTGAGGGAATTTTGCTTGTAAGGTTGAAGTCAAAGAAACACATGATCCCCTTTTGAAAATTGACGTTTAGAGAAACCTTGATATGCTTGTTGCTTCATGCGATTCTAGGCCATGACCAAATTCTCTTTGAGAGTACAAAAAATAGCCTCTTGAACTGTAAGCATTTGGTCAACTTCCTAGACCTTCGAGACACCTGGAATATATGAGAGAAATGAAGGTGGATTTTTTCCATATACCGCTTCAAAAGGAGTCATGCGGGTAGTTGTATGGTAAGAAGTGTTGTACCACCATTCAACTAGTGGTAACCATTAATCCCACTGATTTTTCCTTTCCGATGAAAAACACCTCAAATATGTTTCCAAACACTTGTTGACCACTTCAGTTTGACCATTAGTCTAGGGATGATAAGCTATGCTGAGATGCAATTGGGTGCCTTGGATATTTAACAGTTCTTGCCAAAAATTGCTGGTGAAGGTTGGGTCGCGATAAAAAACAATAGAATGTGACATGCCATGAAGCTTGAAGACCTGATCCATGAAAAATTGAGCCACAATGGATGTTGTAAATGGGTGTTGAAGAGCACCGAAATGAGCATACTTGGAAAGACGATCAACTACCACCATGATGACTACTTTATTCCCTGATTTAGGTAAGCCTACAATAAAATCCATAGAGATATCCCGCCAAATAGTAGGTGGAATCATAAGCGGTTGTAGTGTGCCAGGAGATTTGAATGTTTCTCCCTTGTTGCATTTACACACATCACATTTAGCCACAAATATATGAACGTCATGTTTCATACCATCCCAGAAAAAAGAACGTTTGACCCTGTCACAGGTTTTGGTAAACCCTGAATGCCCAACTGTGGGTGTAACATGAAGCTCAGAAAGTACCATGGATTTAAGTTTTGACTGTGTACTGTGTACTTAAATACAAACGACCTGTATATCAAAGCTCAGTACTGAGCCAAGAGTACCCTGGGGAGAATAGAGAATTAGACTGCAATTGTTGTATCAGATGTGAACTTTTGGGATCTTGTAGCCATTCCTAGCGAACAACTTGGAGCCAATCTCGTGCAATGAAGGAGAGAGAAAAAAGAGAGAAAAAAGGGACCCTTCATCTTCATATTTTTTGGAAAGTGCATCAACAACCACATTGTCTTTTCCTTTATTGTAAATGATCTCATAATCATATCCAAAGATCTTAGTCACCCTTTTTGTTTCTCGGGGAAGGAAAGGTGTTGTTCTAGAAAATACTTGAGACTTTGATGATCTGTCTGAATTTGGAAGCGGTGCCCCAATAGATAAGGGCGCCAAAGAGCCACAACATGCAAAATAGCCAACATTTATTTTCCATAGATTGATTTTCCCAAATGTCTCTCTGACAGTTGTTTGCTGGTAAAGGCCAAAGGATGACCCTCTTGCATAAGGATGACGCCAATTCCTTTCCCTGAAGCATCACATTCTAGGACAACGGTCTTTGTGAAATAAGGATGGGCCAGGACTGGAGTGGTGCACATGGACATATTCAAGGTTTGAAAGTACTGAGTAATTGCTGGAGTCCCATTGAAAGAATTATTTTTAAGGAGAGCAGTGAGAGGTTTCACAATCTTTCCATAATTATTAACAAACTTGCGATAATAACCTATTAAACCCAAAAATCCATGCAAGATTTTGAGAGTCTTTTGGTGAGGCCAATCTTGCATAGCTTCAATATTTTTAGGATCCACCCTGACACCAGCCTTGCCAACAAGATGACCCAAGTACTTGAATTCTGAGGTGCCAAAAGAACATTTAGATTGTTTGAGGAAAAGTTGGTGCTGCGAGAGTAGATGGAGAATTTGATCCACATGGGAAAGATGAGATTGCCAAGTTTTACTATAGATGAGAATATCATAAAAGAAAACTATGAAAAAATGACGGATAAAAGGACAGAATACATGATTCATGAGGCTTTGGAAGGTGGAGGGGGAGTTTGAAAGGAATTATTGGGTATGTCAGCTTCTTGCATATGTATCTGGTGGTAGCTAAAACACAGATCAAGTTTAGTGAAGTACTGAGCACCACTCAACTCGTCCAAGAGATCATCAATGATAAGAATGGGGAAATTATCCTTGATGGTGAGCTTATTGAGGGAATGAAATTCGGGACACAAGCACCAAGTACCTTCTTTCCTAATGATTCGGATTATTTTCGGCACGAAATGAGACTGGAGATATAACAAAGAAATGCACAGATATATCACAGATATTCAATAATATAACATAAATGTATCAGAGATGCAACCATAAACATAGATATACAGTAATACACGATTTCTATTAATGAAAGAAATGTACAGAGACTGTAAAAATACAGAGTGAAAGACTCGCTAGAATGGT
>SNQJ01S0131312.1:5903-25855 GCA_010110895.2 Picea sitchensis | reverse complement strand
TAAAGTGGTTATAAACAAATAATTCTATAAATATATTTAATTACATTTTATTTAGATTTATTTTATTTTATTTTTAAAATAAGATACATATGAAATGAACAGTGTTTTAGTAATTGAGTAGTCACATCTATATTATTATCAAGTCACATTTACCTCGTTAATGTTTTTTTAAATATTTTAAATTTGCAATTATTATAAAAATATTTAAGATAAATAATTAGTATTTGAGTAGTCACATCTATATTGTTATCAAGTCACATTTATCTCATTATTATTTTTTTTAAATATTTTAAATTTGTAATTATTTATAAAAATATTTAAGATAAATAATTAAAATTAAATGATTTTTAAAATTTTTATGAACATAAACATTAAAATACATGGAATATTGTAAAATATAAATAATTTAAAAATATGAACATAATATTTACAATATATAAAATTTATATATAATAATATTTTATCATTTTAATTTAAAATTAAGACACATTATAACACTTAAAAATCGTGGTTATTTTGTAATATGATTCATTATAAATTTTTGAAAATGATTTTTTTTTTTTTAGTTATAATTGCTTATTTATCCTAAGATACCGAAATGATATTTATCATATGGAATATAAATAAATGTTATTAAATATTTAAAAAGTGTGGGAATTGAATTTAATAATCAATTGCTTCCTCTATTTTTATAGTCGTTTGCTTCTCCTCATTAAAGCATAGGTAATTAAATTTGGATCTCGCCATCTAGGATGCCCTTGCAACCCTGGTTTGATTGACCAAGCTTTGGGAGGAGAAAGCTTCTTGTTGCCTTCCTTTCTACCTACTCCACCATGCTCATTTCCTAACCATTATGCCAATCCTTCCTGCCTTTATCGTCATTATTCGACTATCCCCTGTCGTTTTGTTCTTCTTCTTGGATGGATTTCGATGAAGGCTCGTCCATAAGCCCTTACTCGAATAACTCTTCTAAACTCATTGAATTGTCCATTGAGCTTGTCAGTCTCCTCGTCCTGAAAGATTTCCCTCCTTAATCCTTACCGAAGGAAAAATCCACAGGACCTCCTTAGTAAGATTTCAATCCCAGACGTAGTCTTGGATTCCTTGAATTTCATACTCACTCCTCCATCCTAGGGAACCAACCTCACTCAATTTTTCTAACTTATAACCATTACAATGGCCTCTCAGCTTAAAATAACCATTCACTTCACCTCTCACAACCTAAAATATTTTCATTAGAACTTATGGTAGGATCATCTTGAAGTTGGTTGCAATCGCAATACTCCCACACACTTTCGCATAACTACTCTTCATTCTGCTTCGATTGCTCCATGATTGGCTCCGTATGAGCCTCCTTCACCAGTAATGACCACTTCCTTTCATATCCCGACATAATATCACCATGCAACTGATTGAATCCATTTTTTGCGGACAACTAACCACCTGCACTAGCATAAAGATCGAGTCCTGAAGTTTACATAGTCAACACAATGTTCAACAGGCTCTTCATGAATGCCCTGACCCACCGAAGATTAAAATATGAGTTGTTCTGGTTCACTTCCCAACCATTCCATCATTCCACATGGAACTGCTATCTTGTTGAGCCTCTAGGTGGCACACATGTTCTCGACATTTGACACCCAATGTGGAGTCCTAGTGTCCTTATTGTTGAAATTCATGGCCTCTTTCTAGATGGGAAGTGTAGTGGGGTCCCCTAAATTCCATGTGGTGATTTTATTTGGATGCGAGACTCCTATTTTGGCCAAATAATATGCCACCAAGTTCACACTTCTCTTCACCTAAACAGGAATGATCATAGGGACACTACTACATATGGGCAGATTATTCCACAAAATATTTCCATGTTTCCATTATTTTCATATTTGTTTTAAATTGGGCGGGATTTTCGTCGCTATTTCCATGAATATGTTTTTTAAATTGGGCGGGATTGTCATCGCTATTTCCACGAAAGTTCGTCGCTATTTCCACAAATATTTTGCCTATCTCAAAAAGCATCTACTAATGGCTAGTTGACTAGATGATCTATATATACCTGACTTTAAGAGACTTTGCGACACAATTTTTATAGTTGTGACACTGTTTGTGGCTTTTGTTTGAGTTGTTTATTTTTTCCGTCACCCATCGGTTGAACAAATCCAATTCTCGATCTACATATCTCGGATTTTGAACTTGTAAGGTTAGTATGTTTTTTTATTTATGTACTCATTTAGCTTGTAAATTTTTGTTCAAATGAAATTTCATGTAGCTTGTTTTTTCCTTGATAATATATTATATGTGCAGTGCCATATTTCATGTCATTGGTTTTTGGATCTAGTTAGTATATTCTATGGAAATTCATGCGAAATGTCAAGAAAAATATTTTACGAAGAAGTATTTTAAGAAGAGGGAAAATTACTCCATCAATAATTCAATTCAAACATTAAAAAAGAATGTCGTTATCAATCTAGATTAATTTGAGCCTACAATTCCTTACGTAAATTTAATCCTTATTACAAAACCACCAACTCATAACAACTTTACCGGTTGGACTAATGTTTGAAATAGAAAGTGGAAAAAAAATCCTCTTAGGTCTAATTCTATCCCTTAGCGACCTTATTAGCTCTCTAACTTTTGTGTTTCTATGATGTTGTGCATATATATATATATATATATTAATGTCATGTTTTTAGTCTAGTATTAGGTTAGGACGTTAGTCATATAACATTGTATTCTTATGTGATGTTGATTATCTCAATTTTTTATAATCACACGCAATTCTAGATGTAGTGATTAACTCTAGTTTGGTTGATGTAACTTGTTTATACACTATTAATAAGGAGTAGCTAAAATATAAAAAATTCATGAGGAAATCTACGATAACATGATGAAATCTACTAGTCAGACAATGAAAAATGAGAACATGCCAAAGTGTCTTAGAAACTAAAACCGTGACCACTGTAAGTAGTATAAAATTGTGACCATTGTATGTAGCTACAAATCAACACGTCATAATTTAAATCAACCCAACCCGATTGTGGATGACAAGTGGATGGCATTCTTTTTTTAGTGGTGAATTTCAAATATTGACATTTTCTCTACAAAACAACTTAGAGGCTAGTGTATGGTGTCGAGTGATTCAAGTTTGAGAAATTTAGACCACTTTTGTTAAATGGTGTGTAATTATTTTCCATGGTGATTCAAAACACACTACTCTAAAGTAAAAATTGAAGCATATCGATCTTAATAATTAATCGATAATAAATAAATAAAAGCATGTCAAAATGTCTTAGAAGAAATAATTGTGAGGATTATAGGTCACTGTAAATAAACATATCATAATCGAAAGGAGTAGCTAAAATATCATGAAGGAGTAGATAAAATATAAAAATTTGACAACTTACTGTTTGGTATGGTGTAGGTAAGACAATTACTTGTCAGTACAAGGATTTGTCACTATGAACGAAAATGACAGGAAGCTTGCTCGGTTAAGAGTGACATTAGAGGCGTGGGGCAATGGAAAATGTTATTTCCCTTGCTATGATTGCAGGGGCTTGCAAAAAAAATAATTTTAATAAAAATAGATAAAAGACATTGTAGGGAGAAGGGGCATGCCGAAGGAGGTTATGAAATTTGTCCCTTGGTAAGAAGATTCAATATTTAATGTATTCTCTGTAATAGTCATCATGTCATGATTTTTAGTAATATTTCTTATCAAGATTTTTATATTTTCTATACACACTAACGTTTCTACGTTGTTTTTAAATATATAGACTATGCCCCCAAATTGTTGACCTCTAGATAGTTATTTGCCAAGTACTAGCAGAAATACTCCTTTACAAGGTGATGAACTTCGAGATCAGAATATTGAAGCTGCTGATCAAGTTATTAATGATGATATGGATGGAGATAATTTTAGTGATTCAAATCAAGAAGATGAGATACATAGATTGATCCAAGACACATTTGCTCCAATGGATCAAGACAGCCAGGTTGATAGTCATGATGTTGATCCTCTACTCGAGAAGTCATGTCAACTTGTTTATGAAGGCTCAACAACAAATCTTTTATCTGCTATATTGTTGTTGGTGAACTTGAAGGTTTTGAATGGTTTATCAAACACATGCCTCACACAAATACTAAGGTATTTAATTTGTTAATTATTTATTCCTGCATGTTCACAAATACTTAAAAGGTTCAATTTTTTCCTATATTGCTATTGTTTTCTAATTTGTAAATCAGTATGGATGCGATACTGATGATTAATATTGTTTACATTGACTTATTTTTTTGAATTTTGTAGATTGTTAGGTGAATTTCTATTACCGACTTCAAATATTTTTCCATGCACATATCAAGAAATATCCGTGATTATGAAAGAAATTGGAATGGACTATCAGGCTATTGATGCATATCCTAATGATCATATCATATACTATGGACAATATGCATTAGAAAATGAATTCCCACAATGTCAAATAAGTAGATATCGAACCGATAAAGCATCAAATAAGGTGTCTCACAAATTTCTTCATTATATTTCGATAATTCCACATTTCCAGCGGTTCTTCAGTTGCCAAAGTATAACACAGTTTATGGATTTCCATGAAAAGAACAAAAGTTGAGACGATGTTCTTCGAATGCCTGCAGATGGTTCTGCATTGAAGTACATTGAAGAAAAGTGGCCAATTTTTAAATAATAACCTCATAATGTTAGACTTTCGTTGGCAGCTGATGGTGTCAATAAATTTAGAGAGCTTCGTTCTACGTACTCAGTGGGGCCTTTTTTTGTTATAAACAATAACCTTCCTCCTTGGATGTTGATCAAGAAAGAGAACTCAATGTTGGCAATGATTGTTCCAAGTATTTAATTATCTTTTATTTTCTTTAAAGTATGACAAAATATTTCATTTTTTTGTTTCGTGCATGGTAATTATTTCTTTTATATATAACAACATCTAGATAAGTATAATTAATCATGCAGTATGTTGAACCAATTAGGTAAGTACCAGGTTAAATATATGAACGTATATATTGAGCCTCTTATCGATGAGTTGTTGAAGTTATCGGTTGGCGTCACTATGTATGACATCTCTAGATCAATAGGGCAAAAATGATTTCAATTCCATGGAATACTATCATGGAAAATTCATGATTCTCCCGGGTTAACACATTTTTGTGGTATATTGTTACTTTATTTTGTGATTTAATATTATATATATTTATTGAAAATATCATGAATTATTTTAAATTGTAACTCTAATTCAACGCTACATTAATTCATATATCTTGTAGTTCTTCAAACAAAGGGTAAATTTGCATGCCCAGTTTGTGGTCCCAGGATAAAATCTTGCCGTTCAACGAATTTAGGAAAGGAAGTGTTTGATGAGTATAGGCACTTTCTGCGTAAGAACCATAGTTATCGAACTACAGACAAAGAAAAATTCAATGGTAAAGAAGAGAATGGAAAAAAAACCACGAAGAATGACACCTCGCCTATGGAAGTTGGAATATATTAGAAATCGTCAAGGTATGCAAATTATTTATGTATGACATATTATATAAATCTTTGGTTAATTTCATTAGTATTAATTTCATTTTTTTTATTAATTAGTGTTAATTTCAATTTGTTGATGTTTCATGAATGTCATTAAGGTACGAATGGGGTTCCACGAGGAATGAAAAGTTACCTGATGCAATTCAGTAGATTTCCATACTATGAGCACCTACAAGTAGTTCAATTGTGTGATACAATGCATATCGGGAAGAACATAACATAATTGTTATGGCGAAAATTAGATGGAAGGACTGACAAAGAGAGAAATGGAAAGATTTGTTGTGACATCCAAGAAGCTAATCATGCATTGAAAAGTGTTATTATTAATTCTAATGGCGATGTTCGTGAACAAAATACTAGTCTTCCTTGGTTATTGATAGAGCAACAAAGTAATATTGTAAAATAGGTCATTTGGAAAATTAGGTTTCCGACGGGGTTTTCGTCGAACATACAAAATATCTTAACGAAAAAAGGTGATTTTGGTGGGGTTAAAACACATGAATGACATACATTAATTAAGGTAATTAGTAGGTTATAATATATTTCCTTATTGGTACACTTTTTTCGGAAACAAATAATAATAATTTGTTTTTTGTTACAGTAAGTTTTACCTTTATCTCTCCCAAACGACTTTGACAACAACATAAAACAAATTGTTTATGTACTTGACAAATACATGAGGTATGAAATGTTTTATAAGGAAAATGTACTTCTTATGTGATTTGTAGCATAACTTATTGACATATTATGTTTTATTTGCAAATTTATGTATGCCTTGATATTATTTTATTGCATCGACATTTGTAGGTGGCTATCATCAAAAGAAATCCATAAAGAAGATATAATGTATTAGAAGAGAGAAATTCCTCGACTAATGTGTCAAATGCAACAATATCTACCTCCAACATTTTTCAATGCACAACAACACTACTTCATACACCAAGTTGAGGAGATTGAATTATGTGGACCAATACACACAAGGTCAATGTGGATGGTGGAGAGGTAGTTGAAGTCATTGAAGGATTTTGTTAGACAAAGAGAATGTCTGGAGGGTTCTATGGTTGAGGGATATATGGTATATCAATGCATGGTGTATATTAGTCAATATATACCTAAATTAGCATAAAATATGAATGTGCCTCTCATTTGGCATCTCGAATCCATCAACAAATTTGAAGGGGAGGTCCTATTGGGGAAAGGTGAAATGAAGATTGTGAAAGGTAATTATTAGATGTTGACGTAGATTTAATATATTACACATTTATTTTTCTGATTTTATTTTATCATACTGATTTTTTACATTTTTTGTTCGTGCATATTTAACTATATTAAATTATTCCTTTATTAACAATAGATAATTAATGATATTAAATTGTTATTTTATCATATAGTTTCTCGAGAGTGGGATGATTTACATTTATACATTGCAAACGACGTTGATTAGATGGAGCATTGGATAGAATATACTGAATACTACTTTCATAGGTTATCATGGGAAGGGGTGAGTAAGATGATTAAAACAACGCATCATCATTGAGATCAATTTCCTGATCTTACATCAAGGGAAGTTGATCTAGCCTTTGGTTTAAAAAATAAAAGCGCAAGTAAATTTTTTACCCACATTTTCCTAGTTATTTCCCAATTTTTCAATGTATTTGGTTTATTTAATTTTTGAAATATATATTTACTAAGTCCTATATGAGGTTTATTAATTGGCAATGTATTTTTTACTTGTTGTCCATGTTGCAGTTGAAACATCACAAGGTTATCTGGTGTAATGGTCATAAATTTTGTATCAAAATGTTGGATGATAAGATGAAAACCTAGGATTGTGGGATAACTGCAGTGTTTAAGGTCACCAACATTTCCTCTAGAAGTGACATAAATATGGAAAAAACTGAGAATAGGTACTATGGGCATTTGGAGGATATAATTGAGTGTGATTTTAATTCCTTTAAAATAGTTTTGTTTGAAGTTAAATGGTACAGGCTACAGATGCATGAACATGATCTTGAAAGAACTATTATTGAGCATGATAATGGATTTACCATGGTTAATACAAGGGCATTTGAACCGGGTACAGAGCCTTATGTTCTTCCAAGTCAATGTGAGCAAGTATTTTACTCAGAGCTACTTGGTAAAGCAGGTTGGTCATACATTGTTAGATACGATCCAAGAGGAAGACCAATAAAGTATAATCATGTAGTTGAGGATGAACATAATAATGAGGAAGAAGATCATGATTATGCAGATCAGGAGCAGGTGGCTCATGTAGTCGATGTGTCAGATGAAGAAGTTGATCATCTAAATGTAGGAGATGATGATCTCATTGATGATATCAATAACTATATTAGAAAAAATGACATTGATGATGATGTTGATATGAATGAGCCTTTCACCAATATTGATTCTAAACCAGATCCTGATACAGATGTTGAGTTGGATTAAGAAGAAGATGATTGATATTTAATTGTTGAAAAGAAGAGGTATGCATTTATATCTTTTATATGATCTTTATATGTTTTTATTTTGTATAATATAGTATATGATACATGTTCTTTATAATTTCAAATTAGGTACTATGGGGAAATTTCGAGTGATGTGACGGGGGGGATAATTAGAGCTTCCACCTTCACGTGGTTGCCCCTATTTAGTAGAGAATGAACTATTCTCGAAACCAAGAGGAGCTCTGCATGACTGTGCCTAATCATACCAACGATGTAGGTATGTCATCTCGGGGATTTACATTTTATGTTTATATTTTTGTATAAGCCAATGAATGACAACCATAATTTAAATTTTTGTCATTTTTGAATAAAATATGATCAATCCCAATATTTTGTCAAAGAAACACACTGTTCTTTTGGAATTAATTCGACAATATAAGCCATTGTTCTGTTAATGGTCGACGTGGATGTCAGGTTCTTAGGTTTCATTGAAAAATATAAAAAAGAACCATTTATGAGCATTTTCAATGCAAATCCTTCGAAATTACAGATTTTAATTGCAGAAATCAGATTTAGCATTTTTGAAAACATCTCATACCAACGATGTAGGTATGTCTTCCTAGGGATTTCATGCGACAAATAAATATATGTCATATTTTCGTCTAAAATTGTCCGATATGCATCTCCTTTCTATGGGATTTCCGTCCAAATTTGAAATAGTATCTACATCGAAAATTGTTGGTTTTTCTTTGCGTTGAAACATAATCCCTCTCCTTTTTTCTATATTCAACTACACTTTTTTTTACTTTGTTATTCGAATCTTTTATTCAAATTTTACAGGGAAATTATACTAGGACTAGACACGAGCAACACTGACCTGTGAATGGGGCCAACGTTGAATGCTTTTCAAACTATTTATGTATGCATTCAAATTTGACATGGATAGAGTATTCACACGCCCTAACGATATGGGAGGGTTTTTGGACTCAAATTTGACTCACACACCCACTTTCTTCCACCATCAATTCATCATGTAAACCATAAACCCTAATTTAGTGGAGTCATCGATTTGTCGGGTTTTAGTGTTCCCAATGAATGGATGCGTTGTTGTTGACATGGAATGGGACAACACATGTACCTTATTAATTTTCTTCTTTCACTTGATTTGGGCCTGGTCATTCCTAGCCTTGAATTGAATGTTACCCCTAGTCTTAGTCATCACCCTTCATGACACTTGTCACCAAATGATTAGATCACAAGGTTGGAGGCATATGGGAATTGGGATGAGGCTTTATAACCCTTTTTGGAACAGGGGTAGACCCAGAGTTCAACGCTACAATAGCACACCGACAAAGCCCTAACTACCGACCCTTTTGGAAACACCTGCGAAGTAGATGAAGTCTCACCCGAGGTAGAGGCAGGGGTGGTTGCAAGACTCAGGTGTCTGCAACCTTAGATGAGACATAGATCTATGATCGTATCTCTTAGAAAACACTTAGCATAGATCATTCATCAATATTCCCCTTAGATCTACTTCACCGCTATAACAGAGCATAACATCATTCACTTAGGTCTAGATCATTTTAGCACTTAGAAACAACAAGATGGATCAGATCTTGTAGACCAAACACTTAGCATATTCATACACATCAGATTTGGCATTCATATACATCTCTAGCACTAAGCATAAGCCAGTCTATCTAATCACATCTAAGCACTTAGCAATACAAAACATCTAAGAAAACAGACAAAGCATAACACACAGTATTTACGTGGTTCACCCCCACCTTGTGGCTACATCCACCAACTCTTCTTCTTTATTAGCTTTAGTCATACAGGTTACAACACAGAGCTATCAGAATTCTACTTCGCATAGGACAAGAGATCTACGTGCACCTCGCCAGATCCTCCTTCCTCGAGTAGATTTAGCACAGAGCCTCCTTACAATCTGTGTACTCAACACTTACAATACTTGCACTCAGCTCTGCAAGTCAATCACATAGATCAATTCTAGCACTAAGCCCTTGGCTAATCTTCCCATTTAGTTACATCGCCTAGATATCTATTTATACATTACAAAAGTGGGCCTAAGCGTGGGTAAACCCACGGGATGACATCCCTTACCCATTACATTGTCCCAAAACCTAAAAAGGACCCAAAAAGTGGGTTGAGATCCCATGATCTCTGCTTCGCTTGGTGCTCCATCTTCGACAGGCTGTCGAAGTCCCAAAAATGGTCAATTATGACCAAGTAAATTCCTCAAAACTTGGTCAAGGGCCAACAGGCCCCCAACACTCACCTGTGACTTGTCCCGAGTCACTCAGGTCTGGCCAATTCTACTTCGAACGCTTCAATCTTGGCTCGAGACGCTTCAACCTGCTGCATTGTTGCTGCCTCTTGCTCGATGAACTCCTAGATGAGTGCGCCATTTACTGGTCCCTTGAGGCACTTCTTTGTTGAGATGATGACCTATTCTAGCTCTGTTCCTTGGGTCTCGATATCCGAAAATAACATCCATGCCTTATCCTACATGGGTTGGATTCGCTGAGTGACCTCCATTACTTGGCTTTGAAGTGTGTGAATCTACTGTTGGGTGGTGTATTTCTCGTGAGACCACTTCATTCTCTCTACGGGTGATAGGGCCTTTAGCTGCACCTATAGCTTTTCGGCTTCATGCTTCGCCTCCTGGAGCTGCGACTCCAATTTATGCAATTTTGGATTCTCGGTTAGGCTCTCATATATCTGCGCACTTCTTCTACTTAACTGTTTGCATTCCTTAGTGAGTGCTTTAATCCTTTCTACTGTGCTCTGGGTAGTCATTTCTCGCTGGTCGCACACTTCTTGTGGGGTTTGTGGTATGGTATGAAGTTCTAATTCCATGACTCTTTATTGAAGTTGTTGAATAACTTTGGCAAGCTTCATCACTTGGAATTCTATGGGTTCTTCTACCTTCTTATCTAATTTGGTCACAAAGCAGAATGCTCTATTGATTGCTTCTTCGATCCCTATCTTCTTCGCGAGCAAATGCTCTTTCGATTTTTGGATCTTCACCTTGTCTTCTTCAAATTTCGCTTGGATACGATCCTTCTCTTGTTGTGCAGCTCGACGTTGCTCGATGACTTCCTCCTATGCTTACTTTAAGGCCTGGGAGGCCTGTGTTGTTTCTTCCTGTGATTTTCGAAGGCTTACTTCGACTATGTCAGCAATCTTGTGGAGTTGAACTGGTTCATCTTCTTCTTCTGTTGTTCTTTTCGGCAGGGGCACAGTTGAGACTGCGCGGCTAGACTGGAGGGCTTATTGCACTCCTTGGAGAGCGATCTCGATTCGTTTGTACATTGTCTCTTTATTATCATCTTTATTTTCTGTTATCTCTTCTATGGCTTCATTCATAGCTGCGATGAGGAAACTGAAGTCATCTAGAGTAAGCGTTGTCTGCAACTTAGTTACACGTGATTTCGATTTCTTTCGGGATGAAGGTTCTGGAGGCGAAACCTTCCTCTTCTTTAGTATTTATACTTCGTCTTATGGACTCTGTTCGACTTCTTCTAAGTCTTCTCCATTGCCTCCTCACTTTGGTTTAATGGATGCAGTTTTTACAGATCTGCTGTCTACATCCTAGATTTCCTCATCCTTCTTTGTCTTTTTAGTTTTCTTTGTCTTACTGGGCCCAGGTTTATCCTGCGTAGCTTATGGGTTGTTGATGTCGAACATTTCTGTAGGGTTTGATGAAATAAGGAGGTTCACTAACCATTCCCTAGTGATCTCCTCTAGGTCGTCTTCTATTAGCTTATAATAAGACTGGCGTTGTTCCTTGTGCTCATCAGCATGTGATGTAATGTATATGAAATGGCAGTCCACGCTGAAATTCATCAGAGGTCGAAACCTGTGTAAATTATTCGGGGTCATGCGAGGCTCAGATTGGATGGAGAGCTTCAACTAGGTGTAATAGGTATGGAAGACAGCATTGGATTTCCACTGCTTGTTCATATTGTTTGAGTACCATAGTGTACTGAACTTCACGACTAGTGGTTCAAAGGGGTCGATGTCCAGGAAGGTTGCACCTTCCGATAGCTCCCGTGTGACGAAAGCTATAAGTATCAAGAGCCAACTAAAATTGAATTCATGCCCCTGATATTGGGCTTCTCGACAATCAATCTCTTGTTGATTCACTAGGTACTTCGCCCAGTTCATCTATAGTCCCTCTGTGCACTTCCTTGCGAGGTCTACTACAAAGCCGAATACTTGCATGGGTCGATTCTTGCGTACCAGCTTCCCTGCGATCAGTTGACATGCGAGGCGCACTGCACCAATTTCAATAGAAGCTATCTTGTAGCCTCACGTGCCTTTCTCAACATCACCATAGGATTCTTTGATCTTATACACAAGAGCGCGATCCACGGTCTTTCCAGGATAGTAATCATGGGGATTAGGGCCCTGCATGCTAAGCCCGGCGATCCGATTGATCAATGATGGATCAACTATTATTCGATTGTTTAACCATAGGTATCCTCCATGGTAGCTCACCAGCAACAACTTCTCACAAGCATTCACCTCCTGGTGTCTGCCAAAGTGCAGTATCTTCATAACTTTCAACAGGGTGGACTGCACGAGGTTCATTGTCCACTGTTGAGGGACAATCTTCGAGTTCTTTCCTTTAATATTTGTCAGATATTTATAAGGAGTGAGTATGCCATAAGGATTCTGGTCACCCAGGTTGTAGTCACTAAACTTTAGGGCCGCTATCTTGTCCTGGTCTATGCAGAATGCACGTAACCCTTTCGATAGGTGCGCATTGACGAGAGTGTACTCAAAGTCCCTAGGCACACTGTCTTTGTTGATCGCACTGCTCATAGGTGGTATGTAAGCAGGTAGGATGGATGGAACCAACTTCATGTTGGCCATTCGTCTTTTTTCTGCATTGGCTCGGGATGTTCCTGCTCGAGCAGTCGACGAGGAGGCTTGCACTCCTCTCGTCGATGATGCCTATAAACTTGTAGATAGTCCTCTCTCCTACCTAAATTTTTTTGGTTTTGAGGCTAGCGAGTACCTTTCTTACAGATTCTTCAGCTGTGCTAAATTCGTCAGACATATACACTCAGGATCAATAACTCGGGTTCTCAAAGTAAGGTAGGTACTATAAAGAGTAAGAGTAGAGTAATCACTGGTCACAATGCATGTAGTCTGCAGGCTCAAATTCTCAATCAACAAAAGTGTCTTCCATGCATGACACGATGGAATAAGTAAGCAATTATGTAACGACTCGTTTGTAACGGATATGGGGCTTCATTAACTCGTGTTCTATCTATTATGGCACAGTATAATGGTCTAGTGATGAGCCATCAATGCTTTTTGATCCATTCGGAGCGGTAGTTGAACAAATATATCGGCTTCTAATGGCTATATTGCTTCACCATGGAGAAGTTCCCTATGTCGCTGTTCTGATATCCCGACGAAGCTCTAATTCAACAATTTTTCCTTTTGCGAGGCTCCCTCTGGAACCTTCTATAGTATTTTGATCTAGGCTTTCTTCTTACCTAGATTTCTAGCCTTCTTCTTGGTGAGCTTTGTCTCGGTGATCCTTTTTCCATTCTGATTCTTATCCTCATTAGATATAGTCACTTCGCGCTGTTGATATTCTTTCTATGGTTTCAAGGATAATACTTCTTCATCATATGGAACATGAATCTCAGTCCCCTGTGGTTCTTCGAATGTTCTTACAACTTCAACATCCGAGTTCCTGGTGTCAAATAGCTCTGATTTGTTGTCCTGTTCTTTCATCAAGTAGGTGATGTTTCTAGTCATGAAATCCATTAGGTCTTGCTTCTTCTTTTCTAGGGTTTCCTTTTCTTATTTTCTTTGGATCTAGTCTTTCTCAATCCAGGTCTTGCCTAACAAAGCTGGAAATGGGGTGTTGTTCTCAGTAAACCTGATAACTTCAAATTATTCTTCTACCGAAGTTCCATTGATGCTCAGAGATATATGGGTAATCCTTCCACATAGGGTTACCAATTTTCCTTTAAACAAACTTATTCCTCCCAATGAAGGAATCATAGCAGGCCTTCCTAGGGTTTCCTAAGTTATTTCTGTCATAATATTCACTTGTGTTTCCTCATCCATAACACAATCTATGTCGAAGTCTCTTATTCTTACTTCGATTTGCTCTTTGTTTTTTAAGATTTCTGATAAACTGACATATTTATGCCCATTCAAAGTTTCTTTCATCTGTATTAATATTTTTTTTTATTCTTTCTGGGGTTCTTCTATTTATGGATCTGCCTTAGGGTTTTCTTCATGCAGATTCATTCTTTCAAGCTTAGCAATCATTCTAGGGCAATCCAATACTTCATGGTCCAAAGCTTTGCAATAGAGACAACTAGGTTTTCCACCAGGGCATTCCTTAGCTAGATGTCCCAGTCGTCTGCAACTATAACATAGGGTTAATCCTCTCTTCCTTTTAAATGATCCCCAACCTTTTTTGTACTGCTCACCAGGATCATGGTAGCTAGCCTGCAAAAAATTCTTTCTAGGATCCTGCATCCATTTGTTATTCCAAACATTCTTTCTATGCATAGGTATAACATATCTATCGCTGTACTTATCATGTCTATTCATATGAAGCTTTCTTTCATCTATTAATGCCCTAGTTTTCAAGCTAGGAAAGAATCTATCAAACATACCTAGATTCATGCTTTAGAAACAAAAAATTTCACTTATCTTACTTCTACAGAGCACAAATCTTTCAGATCTAAAAACTTTTAACTATTCTTACCTTTATCGGAACACCGAGCTTGGAGATATTACCTCTTTTCTTCAGAAACTTCCACTTTTACCTTTCTTAGAGCACAAAGCGTTCATATCTCACTTCTTTTTATTCAGATTTTTCCTTCCTTATTTAGCATAGAGATTTTCAGATCAAGTGGATTACAACGCGCTAGGGTACAGGTCCTCGCACAAAGATTTTATAGTTTCAGGAAAAATCTTTGCACAAATCTTCCTTTTCCTTAGTTCCCAGCAATCAAAGTTTCAAGTTCCGACAACGAAACCATTTGTTGGCATAGGGGAATAACTAGGGTTCAACGCTACAACAATGTACCAACAAAACCCTAACTACTGTCCCTTTTGGCAACACCTGCGAAGCAGATGAAGTCTCACTCGAGGTAGAGGTAAGGGTGGTTGCAAGTCTCAGGTGTCTACAACCTTAGCTAGGACACAGATATGTGATCGTATCACTTAGCAAGCACTTAACATATATCATTCATCAATATTCCCCTTAGATATACTTTGTCGCTATAACAGAGCATCACAACATTCACTTAGGTCTAGATCATTTTAGCACTTAGCAACAATAAGATGGATCAGATCTGGTAGACCAAGCACTTAGCATATTCATACACATCGGATTTGGCATTCATATACATCTCTAGAACTAAGCATAAGAAAGTCTATCTAATCACATCTAAGCACTCATCAATACAAAACATCTAATAAGACACACAAATCATAACAAATAGTATTTACGTGGTTCACCCCCACCCAGGGGCTATGTCCACCAACTCTTCTTCTTTATTATCTTTAGTCAATCAGGTTACAACACAGAGCTATCAAAATCCTACTCCGCATAGGACAGGAGATCTGCGCACACCTCGCCAGATCCTCCTTCCTCGAGTAGATTTAGCACAGAGTCTCCTTACAATTTGTGTACTTAGCACTTACAATACTTTCACTCAACTTTGCAAGTCAATCACATAGATCAATTCTAGCACTAAGCCCTTGGCTAATCTTCCCCTCTACTTACATCACCTAGATATCTATTTATACGTTACAAAAGTGGGCCTAAGCATGGGTAAAACCACAGGACGACATCCCTTTCCCATTACATTGTCCCAAAACCTAAAAAGGACCCAAAAAGTGGGCCAAGATCCCGTGATCTTTGCTTCGCTTGGCGCTCCGTCTTCGACAGACTGTCGAAGTCCCAAAAATGGTCAATTATGTCCAAGTATTCCTCAAAACTTGGTCAAGGGCCAACAACCCTATAGTAATAAGAGACATTAATTGAACTTTGACTATATTGAAAGGTGCAATAGTGTTCTTTGACTACATTAATGGTGCAATAACTTTGACTAGATTGAAAGGTGCAATAGATGATAACACTGTCTTGAGAGATGACTCTTTCTTGAGACATTAATTAAACTTTGACTAGATTGAAATGATGGAACAATAGTGTTCTATAACCAATCACACATCACATAAATTCCAAGGTGCAAGAGAATTTAATTACTAAATCAATCATACAATGACATAAGTTAAGGCGAAATATGATCAACTTTGTTTTATTTTTAAGGCGCAAAAGAATCTAAATACTCCATCATTCAATACATCGACAATATTCATGGCGCACGATAAATGTAAATTCTAAAACACTCAATCATCAATAATTAACATTCCTCCAAGGCGCAAGAGTGAAAATTCTAAAACATGCACGCATCCACATAATTATCACGCATGAGTAATCGACAACTTTAGTTTCAAGGCGCAAGGGTAATCATCAATTCTATCTATAAGGCGCAAGTAATCAAATTAAAAACCAGTTACAGATGGAAATAATTTCATGGCACGAGAGAATCAATCAACTTAATATCTATGCCTTAACATTAATTCAAGCGCGAGAGTAATCTTACTCACAACATTCAATCATCCAACGTCAATGTTTAATGGCGCAACATGATATTCTACTAAAAATTATCAATTTGCGAGCAACAAATTTTGTAAGGTAGTGAAGGGATATTCATAAAGGTAAAGGAATCAAGCGGGTACATAAATATACCTACTAATAGATTTTCTTACATTAATTAAGTGGTATTAAGAGTTTAATACAATTTCAAGACATTTACAAGTTACTGCTAAGGATTTTATACTCGCAAAGAATTCTTAGAAGACGAGGCTGTATAGCTATCTAGTTATACAAAAATTTGAAAGGTTATTTTTCATAAAGTATTCTCTCTATTAAGAGACAAGTAAAAGAACCTAAAAAATATTCTTGTGGAGGATACCATTAAATATTATATCACAAACATCTAATAGTACATCACACTCTACTTCATCAATGAAATGAGATGATATGCCTAATTTGAACTTGCCTTGTTTTGTGACTGGTAGTTTAGTGTCATTGTGGAAGCATCCCAATGGATATGGTTATGCAATTTTATGAGTCTTTCACCCCATTTTCTACACCAACATGTTGGATTATATTATAAACCAACATATATGAGGGTTTCCAACAAAGGGCATCATTGTCTAATACTATCACATCATTCCCTTAAACAAGGAAGGTCTTCGCCAAGTTGCATTTCCTATTTTTTTTTTTTTGAAATGTGAACATCGAGATGAGGAACATTATTACTGAGTATTCATTCCCATTATCTACTTCTATGCATTCATACTAATAATAACTAGAATATGCAACATTCGTCATTATAATGAGATTTCATTTAGCACAAAATGCAATTGAATAAGCATGAAATTCACATCATCCATATAAACAACAAATTTGAACACAAATACAACATGGTGCATGCTTCCAGTATATTTAATCACCAAAAGGTATATCATTGTGCTCACGCATTAGATCTACCCACTACAACTATTAAAGAGAGTATTCTCTACACATTTTCCAACAATAGAATAATCCAACAACTATGAAAGAAACTAATTCATTTTCTAACAAGCTATCTCCTTTCCTAGCCTTCACATATGAATTTCTAAAATAGAGGTAGAAGGAATAAGGAATTAGTAAAAAACACCAAACCAACTAACTAGGTCGGTTTTCATTAATTCCCAACATTTAGTTCATAACACTTCGATTGTACTTGAAATCAACCAAATGTATTCTTCTTGAAAGACTAGGGATCATGCTCCTTATAATATGTCTTTCATCCAGAAAACGATCCTCCAAGTAAGGATAACTCTTATGCAACTCTATCCACATATGTGTAAACCTATGGAAAGCTTCTTCTAATTCACCTTCCAATGCCAACTTTTCTCTCTTGATCACATCTCTCTCGACGATCACATCATCCAATTGAAGTTATACTTTTTGTTTAGCCTATTGTAATTCAACAACACCATTTTTAGAGTAGAATGAGTGGTTTGAATCCTTCTCACATAAGATATGTTGCATCTAGATTCAGTCATTATTGGGCATACAATTGACATATATTTGTGTCAACATTTGAGAGTGTAAGGGAGCACTAGGATTGTATCATGTTAAGGATACTTGTCAAAATTTGATATGGATAACCCTATGGCATTGTGACACCCTGTTCCATACCAAGTGGATCTATTTGTTCAGTATATATGGGGACCTTTCTTTTCTCTTTGATGAAATCACTAGTGGAAGAAATTATGAGAAGTTGTTAAGACACGACCGCAATAGTATGTAAGGGCCATGCCACCTGGTCTAGCACATCATCCTTCACCTCTACATCATTTTTCTCCTATTTTGGTGCCTTTAATGATTTAGTGGAGGCAACCTATTTTTATTCAGGCAATCCTCAAGGTCACCTTCATCATCAATGCAATAGAAAATTTATTTGCATGGAAAATTTGTTCAAGGCCACCATTAGAAAACTTGTATCCATCATCCTCATATTATTTTGAATCTGACTAGTATATTGAACTTCATTTTCAATCAAGAAGCCCAAATCATTATAAACCTATCCATCCTTATCATCTATAATTTCAATAATGTGTAGACCCTTATTAAAAACTTCTTTCCTAGCTTCATCTTCATCATCATAAGTAACAATAGCCTCCTCGAGACTAGGTAAATATTCCAACAGTAGTGGCGATTATTTTTTAATCGTTGTGAATAATTGGACCTTCCTCTTCATAAATGGGTGGAAACATAAGTGATCAAATTAACATGTGGACCTTGAGTGCTATCATTTTATGGCTTCAAATTAGATGGAAAGGTAACACTGCGACTCAAACACAAGCCTCCTCTCAAACCTATCATTATTAGTGTGTGTGGTACTTTTGAACTTAATGGTTGGAGTATCTGAAGCTTCTTAAGGCTTTTCCTCTCTAAGAATCGGTGGCCAACGAAAAAACCCCGACCTTGATCTCTATTTTTCTTGTAAATGTGGCCTCATCTATAATCATAATCATCACAAATTTAGACCATATCTCAACTTCAAGAAGTGTTAAAACACCATATGATACTTATTCAAATCAATATGTATCAAAGTCAAATTTGGTGACAATGTCCATGTTGCTTGTTATCTTCCTAGAAAACCCAAATCTAGATGTAACATGTTTACCAATATTAGAGTTGGAAAAACCTCATCTAGCTTAGAGAATAAATAAGCATTCATTCCTCCATTGAACTTTGACTAGAGGGTTATTGCACCATCAAGAAAGAGTCATCTATGCACGTGACCAAAACCCATTATTGATCATATCAATATGCACGTGACCAAGGGAAAGGAGATCACTACGCGACAAACTGAAGGCACAAAGAAGACTGCGAGGGTGAGGAGATACACTGCCAGGGAGGGGAGATAGACTGCGACTACGAGGGTGAGGATATAGATTGCGAGGGCACATAGAGGGGAGATATATTGTGACTGCGAGGGCACATGGAGGGGAGATAGACTGCGAGGGTGAACTGAGGGAATAGATAGACTGTGAATGACGAGCTGAGGGAGATAGATTTCATTCAACTGGTGAAATGGTGATGGATTTCACTTGATTTTTTGATACTCCATTTTTCCTTACAATCCCATGAATGACAATGCCTTGAAACATGATATGCCAAAATTCAAAATCCATTTCTCCAAGTTCTTCATAAAAATTTCCAATACAAAATGTGAGGGTTAATCAAATGAATTATTCAAATGTGATGCCCAATTTATTAAAATGCATTATTCAAATGTGATGCCCAATTTATTCAA
>SNQJ01S0131307.1:0-25855 GCA_010110895.2 Picea sitchensis | reverse complement strand
TATAAGAGAGCACTAGAGCGAAGAGGGAGCAACAAAGACCAAAGGAAGCGATCATAAGGTATGTTCTTTGTTCTTGCCTCTTATTTAATTCAATGGTTAGAATCTAGGGAAAGAGTCATGTTCTGTCTTGCTTTGTTCTAGATCCAGGTGGATCTAGGGAGATCGATTTGTGTCCGCACTTATGGATTTATCCAATAACAGAAGACAAGAACAAATAGGGAGTTTAGACATTTTTGCAAATATTGGAGAATTTAATATGGGTGATGCTATCACTAGGGATGATTTTAGGGGCTAAATTTCGCTCATGGGCTAATTTTCCATGTTTTTTCCCAAAAACAGATTCGCTATTATAAAAATGATTCGCCCAAATTCTATAGGATAAAATTATTTTACCTTAAAAATCGCCAAAAAATTATACAAACTATATAGAATCCTTATAAATTTGAATACTTTTACAAAAATATCGCTAAACATTTATAGTTGACATATGAAGGATTACTAAGATTCGCCAAGGTTTCTACATTTTAAAATAAATTTCCATCCTTAAAATCATCCCTGGCTATCACATGCTAATTTGTATTAATTTTTCCAAAGCATCTTGTCCTTGTGCTATCTTTCCACTCATATTTTAAAACGTTTTCTCCAACTGCGTCAAGTTCCCATCACCTAAATCCTTCACTTGACTAATCATCCAAATAGTCATTTCCCCCATGTTAAGACCTAAGTTTGCACCCTTGCCCCTTCTCTCTCTTTTCTGCATACCTTCCTAGAAATCTTTCCTCTTAAAGTTGATCAAGTCAGTTTCCCATTTGTTCAATGACTTGGTTTTCCTTATTGTCTTGCTTGATTGATTCTTTGCATAGAGTTTTTATGTTTTTCTTGAAGGGTAAACACATATCGTGATTTGGTTCGAATTACTTGTCATCTTGTTTGTCATTAATTGAGCTTACGGCAGGTCAATCAAGTATGTTGTATGCACAGGGAACAACCATGAGAAAAAATGCAGCATTCATAGCAGTCCATTTCGAGCTTGAAATACAAGCAAACAGACAAGTTCAATTTTCAACAATGGAGATCCCATGTACAGTTCATATTAAAGGATCTCTCACATTCATAGTTTCAAAGTCGCGCAAGGCTTGACGACCAACCAAAAGCATTGAAGTGTCAAAATGACGTCAAGCCACCACGTCACTCTGGGCCCATACCACTTCAGCAGTTTTCAATTCAAAGAAAACATAAACTCCCAAGAGAAAACATAAACTCCCAAATGCCAAAGCGTCGAAGTGTTGAAATGACGTCAAGACGCCACGTCACTATGGGCCCATACCACTTTGATAGTTTTCAATTCATAGAAAACATAAACTCTCGAACGTCAAAGCACCGAATTGTCGAAATTACGTCAAGCCGCCACGTCACTCTGGGCCCGTACTACTCCGGGAGAACTTCATGCTTCACAATCCAAAACTCCTGAAGCTTGAAGTTCCAAAGCGGGTGGCAACCATCAGTTGAGACACAAGGCACACTCATCAATCATGACATGTGGCACTCATTTCTGGTCATTTGGTTGTGTCACTCGCCCATTTCCACACAACACATGTCACCCTTCTTTCCATGACATGCCAGCACAATGATGTCAGGTCACGATGTCAGATTCAAGAGATCGTCCTTAGGGAGGTATTCCTGCTCAGCATTCAAAGCTCTCAAACACTAAATTGGCAGCATCTCTAAACATGTTCAAAAGGATTCTGGAGTTGGCGGACAGATAAACTTTAGCGTGGCGCTAAAATAGCAGGGTTACCTAGATCGGAGATTGCAACAAGATCAATGGCCGAGAACGATTGCGGGGGGTGAAGTTGTGTGGGGTTTAATTTTGAAGAGCGGTCCCACAATTTAAACCGTGGTTTTCTCTCTTGAGTATGTGGTGCCACCAAGTGCATTGTAGAACCAAAAGTGGGTTTCCTCAAACCACTTTCTCGTGCCCCCGTAAAATAGAAAATTAGTCGATCGGGTCTAAAGTATCGTGGATCGTGAGTTCTCGAGATCAACAACCGAGAGCGATTGTGGGGCCCAAAGTTGTGTGGGTTTTAATTTTGAAGGGTGGTCCCTCAATTTAAACCACGATTTTCCCTCGGGGGTACTTGGCATCATCAGGTGCATAGCGGGACGAAAGGTAGGCTACCTCAAAACCACTTCCTCGCACCACTTCAAAATAGAAAAGTAAAAAGGGACTTTTAGTCATTTATTTTATTGGATTATTATTTGAACGTTGGACCATTATAACCTTGGTGCAACCACCATCTTCCACCTGCATCTCAACAGTACACCAAATGCACACCATTTTTGCTCATTTCCAGGTATGTTTCATCACGACCATGGATCCCATCATAACCTCAGAAGCAGAACAAGTGGTGAAGAAAGAGACTGAAACGCCAGAGGAGCCAAAATCTGGGTCTTGAAACATTTTATTGCTTATCATTGTAATCGATTTCAGAATCAAAACGTTTCTTTCTTATTGTTGTAATCGGTTTCAAACCGAAGAAACTCAGATTGTATAAATATTAGGAGTTTCAAATGTATTAGAGGTTGGCAGAAGTGCAAGGGAACAATTTTAGTTATTTTGAACTTGAATGTAATTTTCTTAAGATGAATAGAATACACATGAAGAAGTCTTGAAGTTTCCATGAAAATATTCTAATGGTGGTGGTATGAGTTTTGTCTTCTCTCTTTGTATGTATTTCCTGTATTTATGATTTCATTTACACTGTCTTCTGTTTAAATTGGATAGTTAAAGGCCCATAATTCATCTTTTGATGCTCTCGGCTTAAGAAATTTAAACTATGTTATGTTCTACCTAACTAAGTCAAAATTCATTTATTTAATGCTCTAATACAGTTATATGTTTTTTCTTTCTTCTTACACTCTGCAAATTTTCAATTTATAACTCAGATTTATCACCTCATTTAGCCTTTATCTTCTGGAGAGTTCTATCGACTAGTCAATGCTTCCATTCATTTTAGAAGTTTGACTCCATAGCCCTAAGTGTCCCTCCCCTTCCTTGCCAACAAAATTATAAAAAAACCTTCAAAGCAACAAAACCTAGCCAATGATTTGTTAAATAAAACTCATCTATTAAAGACCAAGTGATAGGAGAGAGCCCTCTCTGAGATGAGTTGGCTAGTACCCAAATCTAAAGTGGTTTGTAGGTTTTCTCTATCATTTGTTTGATCAGTCGAACAAATTTATAGAGTGCTAACATTTTGGCACCGTTTCCAAGGAAAGAAGGTGAAATCTTCCCTGGGATAAACGACAAAGTTCATATCTGAGTACTGATTGTGAAAAGTATTCAAGCACAGAAAGGTTGTACATCATTCTCCTGGAGACTCCATTTTCAAGAATCTAGAATTCAAAATTTTCATGGCAACTCCACTGTCCAAAGACTTAGTAGCCTAAATATTTTATGGATGACTCCACTGCTTCAAGATGGATCACAGATCTGCAAGGTATGTGTTATCACTAGAAGTCACCTATGGATTGCGGCAGAGGTAAGCCCAGTACCCATCCGAGATTTTGGTGGATGTTGGGTTTATATGGATGGAGGTCAATGGAAAAAACTCAGAATCTAAATGAAGTTCAACACATAACTGAATAGGAAATGTACATGGAAGTGAGGGCCACAACTAACTTCAGTCAGTGAATTGAGTTTAAGTGTGAGCGGAGGGAAGACTTAGTAAGAAAGGTGGAAAAGGCTGCTATGAGCATCAAGCCTTCAAGCAACGTAGAGAAGAAAAACTTAGACTCAAGATCACTCTTAAGCTCAAGTTTCAGACACTAAAATGTGTCCAAACAACACAGTCACAACAGTACAATGATCAAACCTACATCACCATGCTGTTGTAGCAACTTGACTGTATCCTTCATGCCAGATCCATTCAGTGTAAGAGGGAAAAAGATCACAAGGAAGCTGACTAAAACAGGTCATGATACCACTGCAATCAAACCTACATTACAACAACATAACAACCCTCGACTGGATCCTCCATGCCCGAGTGTTTTAGCATAGTTTTTACAAAGATATGAAAAGAGGTTGACTTATATTAATCTGAAAGTCTCAAATCGATTACATAACCAGAAAACAGCTCTGGCATCACAAGCATTGCAAGATGGGAGCTCTTCTCAACCATTTGACGACCCTATCAAAATATCAAAAATACTTATTTATACTCAGAAAAGTCCCCGACTATCAGGAGAGTGATCTGATCACTACATTCAAAAATTTGTGTCAGAGAATTTATCTATCACACTCTGCATGCATTCTTCTGTCAGACGCGGGCTCAGATCAGTATGGGATTTGTAGGAAAATTTTCCCATAGGGGTACCAGGGATTGACGATTCAGTCCCCACGGCTGGGTCCTCCATACTTATAATTACTTAGTGAGTCGAGGTTTCAACCACCCGACCTGCCTTCCATTAAATCCTTTCAATTACTTCTCCTTCTCGGGATCGCAACAAGGCTAAATGCCCAGGGGTTGTTGTGCGCTACTGGCGGACTTGTTAAGCTCACCTGACAATATTGAAACCATGACAGTTTCACTCTGTAACGAAAGTGGGTACTTTCGTCCTTTGGCACAAACCTTGCGAATTTGTCACCCTTATCATCATGTGACCTTGGGTTGCGACCATGGGCCCAACTTCTAAGCATTTTGGGACTTCACGTTTTGCGAAGTTGGAAGTTAGCTTACCTCCCTTATTCTGATTCCCAATTCTCTGACTCGCCTAGATCGACAGTCCACAACCCTCTGCAATTAATGGTTCAGATCAACTCGTGAGTTCTCACTTCACGAGTCCTCACTTCGTGAGTCCTCATGACTCTACCCTTTGACTTTTTCCCCTCCGTGAGTCGGCGAAATACTGATCTGATGCCACCTGTCCTACTGGATGGATGAGTCCTGCTGATTTCAGGTTTCGGGAATTCAAACCTTTTAATGAACAACTTTAACAACATTCTGAACTCCTGACTCCCACGCTAATTTTCCACCATTGATTTCTCCTCATGAGATCTACAGCCTAGATTTAATCTTTTTTCTGGTGCTAGACTTCACGCAACCCTTGACGTTTTGAAAGAAAGCATGCTGTCTATTGATTCTCCTTATGGATTTTCGTCATCGCACGACTGAGCCTGCCTGTTTGTATTTTAATCCCGAAATGAGTTGTTCTGCATGTTGCGATCAGACACTTCCTGTGTAGGCCGCGGACCTAGATACCCTACTGCCCTTGACAACCATATGTGATAACATTTGTCTCCATAGGGTATGGCATGCTCCCTGCGATCTGCCAAGAAAAGGTAGTTCCAATCACCTTAAGTATTGGGCTATGGATTCAAGCTCAAAACATCCTGCTGAAAAATACAGGCCGATAAGTAAAAATGAAAATAAACACACATGCTCCAAGGAGCTTATTTACATACAGTCATAAACCAATTGATTATACATAGTGCTAGGTGAAAGAAAACTTCCACCATATCCATTCAAGTAACTTCCTAACCGAAATCCATTTTATTCTATCAGTGATTGATAACAAAGAACGCAAACGTGACAGCAGAACGGTTACATATTTTATCTTTCCTCCTAATGATGAGGCCAGGATAAATCTGGGCAACTTCAAAACATGAAGGAAATACAACTCCATGTATTCCTTCACAAGCTCATAGGACAAGCGACGGACTCTAGAAAATTTATAACATGCAACCTTCTCTGCTACACAACTACTCACACATTGTTGGATGTCTCTGGCAAGTGCAGGTGGGTGAGAGGCTAATGCAGGATGACTACTCTCGGGCGATGGTTGTTCACTGATAGGCTCTGGACAGGAGATAAACTGCCCCTTCTCCTGCTCCTCTGGTTCTTCTTCTTGGCTCTCCCAAGGGTCAGATTCATAATCATCATAAACATGACCCATGGGAAAGATCTTCTCTTCATCATGCTGCTCAGGATGGATGATTTCCTCACAATGTTTTTCCTTAATGAATAGAGGATAAGGATCGGTTGTATGCTCTTGGAAATCCTACATATCCATCTCGAAATTTGATTCAGAGTTGTCATATACAGGCTGACTGCTCCTCTAGTCAGCAAACTGCGACGTGGGGCTCTGTTGCTCTTCATCCAAATAATCATCAAAGCTAGGGACATCAGGCACCTCAGGAGTAGAATGCAAGGCCTCTACAACTATGAAATCTTCATTATCATTCTCAGTAGGCCTGCCAACAACATCCGCCTCAAGGACTGAAAAATCCTCTATGCTTTCTTCAGATTCCAACCTTTCTAGTTTGGCAGAGAGAGCTTTTACCAGTTTCATTACTTCACCCAAAGCATATTCATCTTCCTCATGGTCCTCATCCTCACAGCCTTCATTAGACACAGCTATATTTTGATCATGGCCTTCACATTCCTCACAAAAATTATGATAGATTAACTCAGAGGAATAATACCTTTGACAATGTTTATTAAAGGCTGCATGAAACTGTTTCAGGGAGGAGATGCTAGTAGGGGGAAAGGATCAATACCACTCACAGGAATCCCCGTCCAATGAGAACATGAACATCCTCATTAAAACATCCTCATGATGTATCTCCCAATGATGCATGAGTTCATGAAACTCATGGAGAGGTTGAGAAGGGTTGTCCTCTTTCCACTCTCTAAATATGGGAAAATAATCACCCCTTTCATCCATAGTAGAGACAACATTAGGAAAACCAGAAACAATAGAAAAATCAAAAGGGGAAAACCTTTGAGCCAGGATTTTTTCCATTTCAAACTAGTGGAGTCGTCGGGTGAAAGATATGAAACATGAGTGTGTCTGGTCTTTGTTCACCATCAAAGACCAGATTTGATCATTGTGTTCTCCCAGGGCGCTACTAGGTGTAGCCAGAAGCAGACACACTGAAACAGCTGATCCAAGACAGTGGAGTTGCCACAATGGAGTCACCATAGTGGAGTCGTCAGGTGCAAGCACAATCTTTGAAGGTTCTGATTTCTGATGCACCTTCAGAATCAAAAGTTCATTGTCGTTCTACCCAAGGAAAATATTCAATTCGTCCCCAACAACGGCACCATGAATGTTAGCACTAGAAGTTACCTCTGGATTGTGACAGAGGTAAGCCCAGTACCCATCAAATTTTTTGGTGGATGTTGGTTTTATATGGATGGATATCAATGGACAAAACTCAGAATCTGAATGACGTTCAACACAAAACTGGACAGGAATGTATAGGGAAGTGAGGGCCACAACTAACTTCAGTCACTTAATTGAGTTTAAGTGTGAGCAGGGGGAATACTTAGTAAGAAAGGTGGACAAGGCTGCTATGAGAATCAGGCCTTCAAGCAGCTTGGAGAAGAAAAACTCAGACTCAAGATCACTCTTAAGCTCAAGTTTCAGAAACTGAAATGTGTCCAAACAACATAGTCACAACAACACAATGATCAAACCTACATCACCATGATGCTGCAACAACTCGATTGGATCCTTCATGCCCGAGTCATTCAGTGTAAGAGGGAAAAAGATCACAAGGAAGCTAACTAAAACTGGTCACGATACCGCTACAATCAAACCTACATTACAACAACATAACAACCCTCAACTGGATCCTCCATGCCCGAGTGTTTTAGAACAGTTTGTACAAAGAGATGAAAAGAGGTTGACTTCTATTAATCTGAAAGTCTCAAATCAATTACATAACCAGAGAACAACTCTGGCATCACAAGAATTACAAGATGGGAGCTCTTCTCAACCATTTGACGACCCTATAAAAATATCAAAACTACTTATTTATACTCAGAACAGTCCCTGACTACCAAGAGAGTGATCTAATCACTACATTCAAAACTTTGCGTCTGAGCAGTTTTATGTCAGGTTGTGCATGCATTCTTCTATCAGACTCGAGCTCATATCAGTATGGGCTTTGCAGGAAAATCTTCCCACAGGGGTACCATGGGCTAATGGTTCAATCCCCATGGTCAGTTCCTCCATACTTCTAATTACTAAGTGAGTCAAGGTTTCAACCACCCGGCCTACCTTCCATTAACTGCTTTCAGTTACTATGCCTTCTCGAGATCGCAACAAGGCTAAATGCCTAGGGGATGTTGTGTGCTGCTAGCGAACTTGTTAAGCTCACCCGATGATCTTGAAACCGTGACGGTTTCACTCTGTAACGAAAGTGGGCACTTTCATCCTTTGGTGCAAACCTTGTAAATTTGTCACCCTTATCGGCATGCAACCCTAGGCTATGACCATGGGCCCAACTTCTGAGTGTTTTGGGACTTCGTGTTTGCGAAGTTGGAAGTTAGTTTACCTCCCTTCTTCTGATTGCCGATTCTCTGAATCACCCAGATCGATGGTCCATGACCCTCTGCGATTAACGATTCAAATCAAATCGTGAGTTCGCACTTCGCGAGTCCTCACGACTCTCCCCTTTGACTTTTTCCCCTCCGTGAGTCGGAGAAATACTGATCTGCTGCCACCTGTCCTGCTGAATGGACGACTCCTGTTGATTTTGGGTTTGGGGAGTTTGGACCTTTTTATGAACAACTTTAACAACATTCTGAACTCCCGAATCCCACGCTAATTTTTCACTGTTGATTTCTCCTCATGAGATCTATGGCCCAGATTTAATATTTTCTCTGGCGCTAGAATTCACACAACCCTTGACCTTCTGAAAGAAAGCATGTCGTCGATTGATTCCCCTTATGGATTTCCTTCGTTGCATGACTGAGCCCGCCCGTTTGTATTTTAAGCCTGAAATGAGTTGTTTTGCATGTTACGCTCAGCCGCTTCCTGTGCAGGCCACGGACCTGGATACCCTGCTGCCCTTGACAACTATATGTGATCACAGTTTGCTCAAATGAATCACTCGCATATTCCTGGCTTTCCAAATTGTATTCCACAGATAGATTGGAAAACTTATTTTCCTAAATTTAAAGATGGGAAAGGAAATGATGCTGCCTTGCACTTGATTAGATTTCACATGCACATATGTAAGATGGGTGTTGAACTTCATGAGGAATGTTTGATGAAAATATTTATGGCTACTCTAGAGGCAGCTTATAATCTCTTAAGGATTTCCACATGACGTTATTTAAGTATTATGGAGAATCTAATCCTTCATTATTGGCTACTCTAGAGGCATATTATAATATCTTAAGGATTTCCACATAATGTTATTTAAGTATTTTGGAGAATCTAATCCTTCATTCTTGTTGTTTGAAGATTGTTGTGAATTTTGTGAACATTTCATAAAGTACCTTGAAAATGTTTTTGGTAATGAAGGGTGTATGAATGATGAAATCATAGAATCCATTTATGAATATTCATCCCAACAACAAATAGTATCCCCTCCTTTGGATGAAGATGAAACTGATCAATAAATTGTTTCTAAAAGTCATTTTCCTTTTCCTGAACTTGATGAAGATATTCAACAAGATTCCCATCAAGACAAAGTGCTTCAAAGTTGTCTTTCTTACCCTGTGAATGATGTGGTTGTTCAAATTCTAAGTGTCTTAGACATGGAGGAGGGTTTTAAAATTGCATCTATGGAGACTTCAAGAAGTGAACAAACAAATGACATAGAGTTTCAGGAAAGCAACAAAACAATGTATGCCACTTTTCAATCAGAAATACAAAAAGATAATAAAGAGGCAGTTGTTTTATTTGATTCCTTTGAAAATCATGGTTTTGAAAATGCATCCATGGGAACTCTAGATTGTGAAATATTTCATGTTGTTATATTTTCACATTGGCAAGAAGATTATGAGCAGAAACTTATTTCCCTTCATTCATTTGAAAGTCAAAATGGCAGTCCTCAAGCAAAATCCCTAAAGGTTAATAAAACCAAATCAGAATTGTTTGATGAACAAGAGGATATCCTTGATACATATAATATGGATGTCATATTTGAAGATGTTCAAGGATGTATGAGTGTTTTTGTTGAAATGCATGGAAGAGTAGACAAACCTATTGATGCCATTTCATTTGACAATGTTCTCAGAACTGAAGAAATAGAGAAAGAACAACAAACACTTATGAATGAGGCTTGTCTTTCTGTTTTTGTTCATCAAGAAGAAATGATTTTTCATGGTTTTCAAGATCTCGTGGCCATCCTATTACAGTCATCAGTGAAGGAGGAATTTGTTTCATTCATAAGCTCATATTTTGGATTCATTTTTTGTTTTCAACTGTCATCTTTTACATTTGTCTGTCTGCTTAAGAAAAATGTGAGTAGATGACAATTAGGAAGCCAATTGCTTGATTGGCTGCATTTGCACTTTAGCATCACTTGATTGAGTATTCATTTAAACAGTTTTAGAGTAGATAAGAGTGTGAAAATAAGCTTGTTGGTCAAGCAGTTTTCAGTTTGGGTTTTCAGCAGTGTGTACATTCAAATTGTAGTGGTGTATTTAACGTTCAGATTTCAGGTGAGAGCAGTGTACAGACTTGGGTTTTCAGTGGATACTGGTGACAAGTCACAACAGGGTACACATATATTTTGAGTGAAACCCAATGTATCAAGAATCGAGTCTACGAGTTCTTTGCTACCTCACTGGGAGAATAGCATCCCCATTGGAGCCAATGTTATCACATGCTAATTTGTATTAATTTTTCCAAAGAATCTTTTCCTTGTGCTATCTTTCCACTCGGTTTTTAAAATCTTTTTACCAGCTCCGTCAAGTTCCCATCACCTAAATCCTTCACTCGACTAATCATCCAAATAGTCAAGTCCCCCATGTTAAGACCTAATTCTACACCCCTGGTCCTTCTCTCTCTTTTCCGCATACCTTCCTATAAATATTTCCTCTTAAAGTTGGTCAAGTCAGTTTCCCATTTGTTCAATGAATTGGTTTTCCTTATTGTCTTACCTGACTGATTCTTTTCACAGATTTTTTATGTTTTTCTTGAAGGGTAAACACATATCGTGATTTTGTTCGAATTACTTGTCATCTTGTTTTCCATTAATTGATCTTACGGTAGGTCGAAAAAGTATGTTGTATGCACGGGGAACAACCATGAGCAAAAACACAACATTCAGAGCAGTCCATTTCGGGCTTGAATACAAGCAAACAGGCAGGTTCAATTTTCAACGGTGGAGATCCCATGTACAATTCAGATAAAAAGCTCTCACGCATTTAGATTTTCAAAGTCGTGCAAGGCTTAACAACCAAACAGAAGCGCTGAAATGAAGTCAAGCCACCACGTCACTGCGGTCCCATACCACTTCAGGAGTTTTCAATTCAGACAAAACATAAACTCCCAAACACCGAAGCATCAAAGTGCCAAAATGATGTCAAGCCGCCACATCACTCTGAACCTGTACCAACTCAGGATTTTTCAATTTAGAGCAAACATAAGCTCCCGAACACCGAAGCACAAAAGTGTCGAAATGACGTCAAGATGCCATGTCACTCTGAGCCCGTACTACTCCGGGAGAACTTCATGCTTCACAGTCCAGAACTATCGAAGATCAAAGTGCTGAAGCACGTGGCAACCATCAGTTGAGACACAAGGCACACTCATCAGTCATGACACATGGCGCTCATTTCTGGTCATTTGGTTGTGTCACTCACCCATTTCCACGTGACACGTTTCACCCTTGTTTCCATGACACATCAACACAATGACATCAGGTCACCATGTTAGATTCAAGAGATCATCCTCAAGGAGGTATTCATGCTCAGCATTCAAAGCTCCTGAACGCCAAATTGGCACAATCTCTAAAAATGGTCAAAAGGATTCTGGAGTTGGAGGACAAATAAACCTTAGCATGGCACTAAAATAGCAGGGCTACCCAGATCGTAGATTGCAACAAGATCAACGACTGAGAACAATTGTGGGGGGCGAAGTTGTGCGGGGTTTAATTTTGAAGAGAGGTCCTATAATTTAAAACGTGGTTTTATCTCTGGAGTATGTGGTGCCACCAGGTGCATTGCAGAATGAAAATTGGGTGGTGTCAAACAAATTTCTCGCATCCCCGAAAAATAGAAAAGTAGTTGATCAGTTTCGAACTATCGTGGATCGTGAGTTCTCGATATCAACGGCCGAGAGAGATTGTGGGGGCTGAAGTTGCGTGGGTTTTAATTTCAAAGGGAAGTCCCGTAATTTAAACCATGATCTTCCCTCAGGGGTACTTGGCATCACCAGGTGCATTGCGGGACGAAAGGCGGACTACCTCAAAACCACTTCCTCGAGCCCATGCAAAATAGAAAAGTAAAAAGGGAATTTTAGTCATTTATTTTATTGGATTATTATTTGAACCCTGAACCATTAGAACCTTGGCATGACCACCGCCTTCCACCTGCAGCTCAATAGTACACCAATTGCACGCCATTTCCGCTTGTTTCTAGGTATTTTTCATCATGACCATGGATTCCATCATAACCTTAGAAGCAGAACAAGTGGCGAAGAAAGAGACCGAAACGCCAGACGAGCCAGAATCCAGGTCTTGGAATGTTTTATTTCTTATCATTGTAATCGATTTCAGAACTGAAACGTTTCTTTCTTATCATTGTAACTGGTTTCAAACCGAAGAAACTCAGATTGTATAAATATTAGCAGTTTCAAATGTATTAGAGGTTGGAAGAAGTGCAAGGAAACGATTTTAGCTATTTGGAACTTGAATGTAATTTTCTAAAGATGAATAGAATACACATGCAGAAGTCTTGAAGTTTCCATGAAAATATTCTAATGGTGGTGGTCTAAGTTTTGTCTTCTCTCTTTGTATGTATTTCCTGTATTTTTTATTTCATTTACACTATATTCTGTTTAAATTGGATAGTTAAAGGCCTAGGATTCATCTTGTGATGCTCTCAGATTAAGCAATTTAAACTATGATAAGTTCTTCCTAACTAAGTCAAAATTCATTTATTTAATGCTCTGATGCAATTATATGTTTTTCCTTTCTTCTTACACTCTGCAAATTTACAATTTATAACTCATATTTATTGCCTCATTTAGCCTTTATCCTCTGGAGAGTTCTACCCACTAGTCAGTGCTTCCATTCGTTTCAAAATTTTGACTTCATAGCCCTAAGTGTCCCTCCCCTTCCTTGCCAAAAAAATTATAAAAAACCCTTCAAAGCAACAAAACCTAGCCAGTCATTTGTTAAATAAAACTCATATATTAAAGACCAAGTGATAGGAGAGAGCCCTCTCTGAGCTGAGAAGGATAGTACCTAGATCTAAAGTGGTTTGTAGGTTGCCTCTGTCATTTTTTTTATCATCCAAACAAATTTACAGAGTGCTAATAGGTGACATCATATTGGACTTGGTATCTGAGGTAAATTTTCTTCCTAAGAAAACAAGGGAATACATGGGGGAACCTACACTGGGATATTCACCTATTCATATGAAATTAGAAAATCAACATAGGGTGATACCAATTGGTGGATTGAAAGGAAAACCAGTGGATTTATATGGTGTATCCACTATGAAATACTTTGAGGTAATTGATATAGTGGATAATACTACACCTTATCCAGCATTGTTGGGATTGGATTAGGAATTTGACGATCAAGCTATCATCAACTTGAAGACCAGGAAAATGATTTTTGAATCAGGAGAATATAGATTCATAACACCATTAGATCATTTAGGAGGTGGAATATATGTTGAACCAGTGACAAAGAATTTCATTACAGAAGAGATAAACCAGTTATATAGAACTACCGAGTGCTAGGTAGTTCTTGTACTTCATATTCTGAAATAGGACTGAAGAATTGGAAACAACGCTTACATGAGATATCTACCAGAAGATGTACAAGAATGACGCACACACTAAGATGGGTTGCCATAGAGGTAATAGAAATCCAACTTTTTACGATCAGAATGATTTAGAATAAATTTTAAAATTTTTTGAGTTAGAAGTCCTGGAAAATTAGAGGTTATTAGTTTTAGATATTTTCTTGAAATCAATACCTTCACGTTGGTGGGGTACTCATAAAGAGAAGATCCAGAATTGGTATCAATGCAAAATATTACCACACAATAGATTTGGCGTAGAACAAGAGAAGAAATATATGGATAAATATGATGGATTAGGACAACCTAGAGAATATATAGACATATTTATAACCCAATGGATATTGGTACCACAAGAATAATGGCACCATCACTTTATTCATAGATTAGAAGGAATCTTGAGGAATTAGTATACAGAATTGGAACTGCACAGAGGAACTGCAAATTGGGGAGATTTGTAGCAGAATTTTGTGATCACCTTTGCATTTGAACATGAGAATCCAATGATGGATGCAACACTAAAGTTGATAAAAGAGAATATCTTTGAATAACTTGAAGTTGAAATTGTAACATGATATCAGATTCAAAATCGACAAATAGTCAGATAGTTGTTACATTGTTACCATGTCGCAGAAGAAGACCTAACAGAAGAAAACCCGCATGATATTATACTACAGAAGTTGAAGGGGAAAGACAAGTAGAATGTCCATAGTTACAGTCAGAATAATTTTCGGCACCACTGAATGTAAAGAAGGTAAATATTGGAACAAAAGATAATCCAAAGATTGCAAGTATTGGTGACTATTGGGACAATCAGACAGTGGAAAGAATAATAGAATTACTGCGCAAATATAGTGATCTATTTCCAACGACATTTTCAGAGATGAAATGGGTAGCAGGAGAACTTGGAGAGATGAATATTCCTTTGAGACCATATGGAATACAAATAAGACAGAGACCCTACGGGATGAATCAAGTATATAAAAAAAAGTGAAGGCAAAGATTGGTAAATGTTAGAGGTTGGTATAATAGAACCTATTGAAGAATTTGAGTGGATTATCCCTATGGTAGTTTAGGAGAAGAAGCAAGGAAGAATAAGTATCTGTGTAGACTTGAGGAAGTTGAATGATGCTTGTATGCATGATTCCTTCCCTACTCCATTTACAAATGAGGTATTGGAAAATGTAGGAGACCAAGAAGCATACTCATTTACTAATGGATTTTCAGGGTATCACCAGATCGGAATAACACCAGAGGATCATCATAAGAATACATTTTCCATAGAATGGGGGTCATATCAGTATACAATGATGCCATTTGGATTAAAGAATGCGCCTGCTATTTTTTCAAGAGTAGTGGTAACTACATTTAAATATTTTATACATAAATTTTTGGAAGTTTATCTAGATGATTGGACAATATTTAGCTTATTGAAAGATCATGTTGAAATTTTAAGATTGATGTTGGACAGATGTAGCCAATGTCAAACCTCATTAAACATTAATAAATTCATATTCAATGCACCATTTGGAATTTTTCTAGGGCATGTGGTGTGTAAAGAGGGTTTGTTGGTTGATCCTGTGAAGATTGTTGTCATTTTTAATTTACCACGACCTAAGTCAGTGTGTGAATTAAGAGCTAATGTTGGAATGGGGGAAGACCTAGGGTTCAATGCTTCAATAGCGCACCAACAAAACCCTAACTACTGGCCCTTTCGACAACACCTACGAAGAAGATGAGGTCTCACCTGAGGTAGAAGAAGGGGTAGTTGCAGGACTCAGATGTCTGCAACCTAGCTGGGACACAGATCTGTGATTATAACACCTTAACAGAGAAATTAGCAGTTATAGTTCGTTAGTATCTAACCTTTGTTTGTAGCATAGATAAACCCTAATAACAGAGCATCACAGTATTCATCCAAATCTAATATACTCAAGCACTAAGCATATCAACATAGATCAAATCTAGTATATTATTCACATCTTTAGGCACTAAGCCATCATATTCATCTAAGCATACATCATTACACTAATAATTAATCATATAAACAATAAAACAACCATAATGCACAAAACAACCACAACACAAGATATACGTGGTTCACCCCCAGCCTGGGGCTATATCCACCAACTCTTATTCTCTTTATTGTATTTTGTCAATCTTCTACATGCACAGAGCCACAATGTCCTACTCTGCATAAGACAGTAGATCTATGCACACTTCGCTAGATCCTCCTTCCCCAAGCTAGGTCACAACACAAATCCTTTACACAGTCTCTCACAGTCACTTTCACTTAGCTCTGTAAGTTCTTAACACAGCATACACAAAGCATTTACAATTTTCACTTAGCACAACATCACACAGATGCATATCTTGCCTTAGCACTTAGCAAGGTACCAAGCCCCTTTCTTACATCACCTAGACATCTATTTATACATTACAAAAGGTCCTATACATGGGTAAATCCATGGACTAACATCCCCATACCCGTTACATAAGCCCAAAACCCAAAAATCCCTAAACAAGGGGTCGAGATATCGCGATTTCCGCTTCGACTTGCGCTCCACCTTCGACAATCTGTTGAAGTCCAAAAATAGGTAAAACATGACCAAGGATATTCAAAACTTGGTCAAGGGCCAACAAGCCCCCAACACTCACCCGTGACTTGTCCTGAGTCACTCTAATCTGGGTAGCTCTGCCTCAAAAGCCTCGATCTCGGCTCGAGTTGATTCGACCTGTTGCTACACCAAGGCCTCATGCTCGACGAACTCTTAGATAAGTACTTCGTTGATAGGTCCCTCTAAGCAATGTTTGACTGTAGTGACTACTTGTTCCAGCTCTGCTCCTTGGCCTTCAATCTCCTCAAATAGTTGGAAAGCTTCGTCCTGGACTAGTTGGAATATATGAGTCACTTCCATGACTTTTCTCTGTATGGTATGGACCTATTGTTGAGAAGTGCGTTATTCCTGGGATTGCTTCATCCTTTCAACTGCTAACAGGAGCTTCAACTGCACCTGTACTGTCGCTTCTTTCTTCTTTGCCTCCTGGAGTTGTGACTCCAGTGTCTTCAGTTCAGGGTCTTCAGTAAGTCGCTCATAAGTCTTTGTATGTCTACTGCTAAGTTGTTTACATTCCAAAGCTAATGCTCTGATCCTCTCAACTACACTCTAGGCAGTGCCTTCTCTTTGGTCTCGCACGTACTGTGGAGTGCTTGGCACTATTCATAGCTCCAAATCTGTGATTCTTTTTTGAAGTTGTTGAATTTTAATGCCATGATCTTATCCAGCTGCGGTCGAACTGTGCATATCCCTTTTGGGAGGTACGTAGTAACCAGAGTGTAATCGAAGTCCCTTGGGACACTGTCATGACTCACCGCGTCGGCCAAAGGCGAGATGTAGTTAGGCAGGATAGTCAATATTAACTTTGTGTTCACCAATTCATTTTGATGCTTGGTTATTTTCTCAGCTGCATGTCAGGATGGTCCAAATCCACGAGTAGTCGATGGAGAGGCTTGCACTCCTCTCGTCGAGGAAGCTTGAATTCCTGCGGACATTACTTTTTCAGCCATTAAATCGATTAGAACTTATTCAATGGACTTCTCTATGGCGTTGAGTTCATCCGACATGCACTCTCACAATCGGATAGCTCGGGTCGATGAATGAATTCTCAATGCAATAGAACAGGTGTCGAAAGCTCAGTAAACGCAGTGTGCTAGCAAATAGTTCTTTCATTGGCTCAGATACAATTCGTGAAAGTGTTCTCAGTGAAACAGTCGACGGACTAAGTAGACAGTGAGGTAACAGATCTCTCCAATGGGTAAGAATCCTTCATCAATGCAATTATGTTCGTTACGGCGCGGTCCCAATGGTTCGATGGTGAGATTTCTGGTCATAACTATTGTTCTAACCATTCGGGAGTGTCGTTCTAACGGTCATAATGAATCTAACGGTTATATCACTCTGTCATGGAGAAGTTCCATGTTGCGCTGTTCTGATATCCCGGCGAAGCTCCAGTTTTCAAAACCTTCCTTCTGCGAAGTTCCCTCTGGAACCTCCTGCAATTTTTCTAGATTTTCTCTCTTCCTACTGAGCTTTCTAGCCTTCTTCCCTGCAATCCGCATCTTGGTATTCCTCTTTCCATTTTGATTCTTATCTGTACTTATCATAGTAACTTCACGTTGTTGAGATTCTTTCATAGGGTTAGAGAGTAATATTTCTTCTTCACCTCGAGTAGGTGCTCTACTCTCTTGTACAGCTAGGTGTTTTAAGTCTTCCTGGGTTATTTCAACTTCGACATCCAAATTCCTGGTCCTTAGTAGCTTCGACTGGTCCTCTTGTTCTTTCAGTAAGTGTGTTATTCTCGTATTCATGAAGTGTCTTAGTTCTTTCTTCTTCTGTTCTAGGGATTCCTCTACTTTTCTTCTGGTCTGGTCCTTCTCAATCTATGTTTTTCCTAGTAACATAGCAAATGGGGTGTTGCTCTCAATAAATTTAACAACCTCAAATTATTTTTCTGTCGAAGTTCCATGGGCACTCATAGATATCTGGGTAAGCCTTCCACATATGGTTATCATCTTTCCTCTAAATAATCTTATTCCTCCCAATGAAGGACTCATAGCAGGCTTCCCTCAAATTTCCCAGGTTCTTTCTGTCATGATATTCACCTGTGTTTCCTCATCTAGAACACAGTCAATGTTGAAGTCTCCTATTATTGTTTCCATGCACTCTTTTTCTTTGAATATCTCTGATAAGTTGATATTTCTGTGATCATTCGGGGTTTCTTTCATTTGTAGTAATACATTCTCTGATTCTTTATGGGGTTCTTCCATGGTATTAGTTTCTTGACCTTTCTCATGTTTTTCTTGTCTCATATTCAATCTTTCAAGCTTATCAATCATTCTAGGGAAATCCAAAACTTCATGATCCATAGATTTACAACAAAGACAACTAGGTCTTCTACCAGGGCATTCCTTAGCAAGATGTCTCGGTCTTCTGCAACTGTAAGAAAGGGTTAATCCTATTTTTATTTTAAATGATCCCTAGCCTTTCCTATACTGTGCACTAGGACCATAGTAGTTAACCTACAAAAAATTCTTTCTAGGATCCTGCATCCATTTGTTAGTCCAAAAATTCTTTCTATGCATGGGGATAATATATCTTCCATTATTCTTATCAGATCTACTCATATCAAATCTTCTTTCTTCTAGGTGTGCCCTAGTTTTCAAGCTAGGACAAAATTTATCAAACATACCTAGATCCATACTTTTGAAACAAAAATTTCCACTTATCTTACCTTTTCAATCAAAACTTTTCACTGTTCTTACCTTTATCAGAGCATAAATCTTCAAGATCTTACCTCTTTTCTTTAGATCTGACTTCTCTTCTTAGCACAGAGCATTATAAGTCAAGTATAATACTACACACTAGGGAAACAGATCTACACATAGAGCTTTCTCTTTTCTTCAGTTCCCAACAATCACAGTTTCAAGTCCCGGCAATAGAACCATTTGTTGGCATGGAGGCAGACCCAGGGTTCAACGCTTCAATAGCACACCAACAAAAACCCTAACTACCAGCCCTTTCGGAAACACCTATGAAGCATATGAGGTCTCACCCGAGGTAGAAGCAGGGGTGGTTGCAGGACTCAGATGTCTGCAACCTAGCTGGGACACAGATCTGTGATTATAAAACCTTAATAGAGCACTTAGCAGTTATAGCTCGTTAGTATCTAACCTTTGTTTACAGCGCAGATAAACCCTAATAACAGAGCATCACAATATTCATCCAAATATAATATACTCAAGAACTAATCATATCAACATAGATCAGATCTAGTATCTTACTCACATCTTTAGGCACTAAGCCATCATATTCATCTAAGAATACATCATTACACTAAGAATTAATCATATAAACAATAAATCAACCATAATGCGCAAAACAACTACAACACAGGATATACGTGGTTCACCCCCATTCTGGGGCTACATCCACCAACTCTTCTTCTCTTTATTGTCTTCTATCAATCTTCTACATGCACAAAGCCATAAGATCCTACTCCGCATAGGATAGGATATTTGTGCGCACTTCACTAGATCCTCCTTCCCCGAGCTAGGTCACAACACAAATCCTTTACATAGTCTCTCACAGTCACTTGCACTTAGCTATGCAAGTTCTCAACACAGCATGCACAAAGCATTCACAATTTGCACTTAGCACAACATCACACAAATGCATATCTTGCCTTAGCACTTAGCAAGGTACCAATCCCCTTTATTACATTGCCTAGACATCTATTTATACATTACAAAAGGGCCTAGACATGGGTAAACCCATGGGCCGACATCCCCATACCCGTTACATAATCTCAAAACCAAAAAATCCCTAAACAAAGGGATCGAGATCCCATGATTTCCGCTTCAACTTGCGCTCCACCTTCGACAGCCTATCGAAGTCCCAAAATAGGTCAAACATGACCAAGGATCCTCAAAACTTGGTCAAGGCCAACATCTACACTTGGTCATACATGATATTATAGAAAGTTCATAAGGATCTATGCACATGTTACTGCGACCATGGAGAAATTTTTAAAGAAGGATATCAAGTTTCAATGGAATGATGAGTGCCAACAAAGTTTGGACATCTTGAAGGATAAAATGGTGACAACACCAATTCTGGTGTTTCCAAACTGGTCAAAAGATTTTTATGTTTGTGTGTATGCCTCTTCAATAGCAGTTGGAGCAATATTAACACAACTAGGAGAAGCTGATATAGATCACCCAATAGAATTTGCAAGCATGAATCTCTCAAATTCATAACATAATTATAATACAACAAAAAGAGAAGGTTTGGATATGGTGTATGCATTGCAAAAGTTCAGGCATTATTTATTAGGCCAACATTTTAATATGTTTACAGATCACTCTACTCTTAGATACCTCATCAACAAGCCAGTGTTGGGGGGAAGGATATGTAGATGGTTTCTTTTATTTCAAGAATTTTATTTTGAAGTAGTTGTGAAACCTAGAAGATTAAATGCAGGGCCGGATCATCTATCTAGGATAACTAATGGAGAAGAACCAAGTAGCTTGGAGGACAATTTTCCTGATGCACAACTATTTTCAGTGCAAATTGCTGATGAATATTTTGCTAATATCATTGAATTTTTCAGTACAGGATTTGCTCCAAAGGAATATACCACTGCACAGAAGAAGAATTTTGTAGTTAGAGCTGCAGATTATCAACTTATTGTAGGACATTTGTATAAGTTAGGAGAAAACAATATTTTAAGGAGATGTGCCATGGAACATGAACATCCCATCATTTTGGTAGAAGCACATGAAGGAATAGTTGGAGGACATTATGAAGAAAAAACCACTACGTAGAAGATACTACGCGTAGGATTATGGTGGCCAACAGTTTCTAAGGATCAAAAGGAGTATTGTCATGCTTTTGATGTCTATCAGAGGGTAGGAAAGCCATCCAAGAGGGATTCGATGCCACTAAACCCTTAGGTAACTCTTAAATGTTTGATAAATGGTAAGTAGATTTTGTAGGACCAATCAATCCACCATATAGAAGATCAGGAGCAAGGTACATCATTATAGCAAGAGAATATTTAATTAGATGGGATGAAGCAGTCACAGCAAAAGATTCTAGTGCAGAAACTACAACACACTTCCTATTTGAACAAGTGATTACAAGATTTGGATGCCCTAGAATTATGATGAGTGATCAGGGAACTCACTTTATCAATAGTACCATCCAGGCAATGACTAAATAATTTGATATACATCATCAGAAGAGAACTCCATAACATCCTTGGGATAATGGAACATTTGAAGCATTTAACAAGATATTGGAGAATGCCTTAATCAAAATTTACAATGTGAATAGGGATGATTGGGATTTGAAGATACCACTAGTATTATGGGATTATAGAACCACATGCAAGAAACTCATAGGGTAGACACCTTTCATATTGGTGTATGGTCAAGAAGAAGTAGTACCTTTGGAATATTTGATACCTATTATGTGCATTGCATCCATTACTAACATGACATAAAGAGGCACAACTCAAGAAAGATTGGCTCAACTCATGGAACTAGAAGAGGACATGATTATGGTTGGTTTCCATCAGGAATTACAGAAAGCAAAGGACAAATCTTGGCATGATAGACACATAAAGAAGAAGAACTTTAATGAAGGATATATGGTTCTCCTCTATGACAGTAAATACTTACAACACTTATTGAAATTTAGGATGCATTGGCTAGGGACATATGAGATAAAGTCTGTCACAGATGGAGGTGGTGTGCAACTGCAAGATTTAACAGGCAAAGAGATTCAAGGAATGGTGAATGGAAGTCATCTGAAACTCTATAGGGACAGTCAACCCAGTAACCCTCAGTTTTGGCGTAGGAAATTACAATTGTACATAGTGTATATAGTAAAAAATGAAAAAGAAAGAAAAAAATGGGAAAGAGAATAAACATACAAAAAGATGCAGTAGATGGATAAGTGGTAAGCAGGCAATTAAATTATACAACACGCGGAAGATAGTAAGTGGCATGAAAGTGCAAGAATACATTGTGCACCATAGAAACGTTACTAGATATAAAAAGTAACGCGTCGATATAGAAAGAAGTTGGAAAAGGAAAAAGAATTGATCGGAAAAGTACAACGCAACAGAGAATTTATGAAACAACTTATAAAAGGGGAAAATGTGAACAAGAAGATTCATTGTGACTTTATGAAAATGAGAGCTAAGGAGCAAAAAATCAGTGCAGGCAGGTGATTTTGAAGTGATTCAGTGAAGATTCAAAGAAACCCTGTCTGAATTTAGCAGAATGGCACCAATAAAGGTCGAAGCTCCTAGTTGGATTTCAAGAAAAACTAGAAGTGCCACGAGGTCTCCACATGATACAACAACCGAGGGAGTAAAATTAAATCAGCAGGAGGAAGTAGTGGATGTGGATGTCATTCCTTCACCATTCATCGAACCAGTGAGTCCCACACTTGCAGAAGAACATTAGTGTCTGTAGATAGAGAAAATGGATGTCGACATGTGGGGAAAAACAAAAAACCCTAGCATAGAGTCAAACACCATGGAGAAACTTAGATTAGTCATAACACAACCGTAGGTAGAGCCATTAGAGGAAGATGATGAAATAATGAAATCTGAAGAAGTACAACACCCTATTGTAGAGCCAACATAGCAACCAAAAGAACAAGTACATGTGGAGGATATCATAAACTATCAAAATTCAGAGACTGAAGAATATGAGGAAGAAAATCCAGCGAAATTGGTAGGGCCATCAGCAACACAAAATAGGACTAGCAAAAAACCTGTCACGCCAAGTACACCAACCAAGAAGAATGAGATGACACTATCACTACGACAAATACTTGATGGATTCAGAGTAGTTGGAGACTTGTTAGGTTCCATCAACAAACTAATATATGTTGATCACGATGTGACAAACACATACAAATTCCTTGAGTTTGCACCACAAGTGTACATGGAGAGAAAAGGGGAGGGTTCATCAGGGGATCCAATTTTAGAGACAAAGCAGTGGATTGTAGGACTTTATAACACATGGATCATGAACCTTCTAGCACCTGACACCCCATCAGATGTTAGAACACAAAGGGCGTAGAAGGTTACAAGTCATACAGAGAGTATTGCGTTGAGCATTCAGGAAATCATAGTGTTGTACAATAAAAGCACAAAGTTATGGATAGATATGCAAGAGGATGGAAAACTGCAGGAGCTAATCCATGAAGAGGAAGGTGTAAGCACAATGCTACAAGAACTAAATAAAAAGTATAAGACGATGACAATATCAGACAGATTGAGGAGTGTGTAAGAAATGAAGAACTTGCAGGTGGAATTGAAGACCATACAAGGAGAAAAGCAGGCAAGGCAACCATAGTTGGAACCACTACAGGAAGGCATAGATAAAATGATGACAAAGATTGATGCAGGTAAGGATCATATTGAACAAGTTGGATTGGAGAATGAAGAACTGTTGAAGGAGCCTATCACTATGCAAATTGTAGATATTGTAGCAAAGAAGAACATGCAAGTAAATTCTAAAGTTGAAGACATTTCAGGAAGGTTTCAAGAGCTAGAGAAGTCAGTGCAAGAGGAACACACTACCTGAGTGGCTTGGGAAGAGCCATAGGTGAGTTTTGGGGGCCTGTTGGCACAGGACATTTTTGGGAACATTGCAAAAATTAAGGAAGAAAGTTAGAAAAAAGACCAGAAAAGGAGAACACACCAAAAAGCAGGGAAAAGAAACATGAGGAAACAAGAAAGCGAAAGGAAGGAAGAAGGATGTGGATCAACTGTGCACAAGGAGTTAGAAAGTGGGAAATCTTAAATCCCCTAGGGTTAGTGGGTTAGGGTTTTGGTCATTGTTGTAACATGTATTAACCCACTTTTTTAGTATAAATATGCATTTTAAGATATGAGGAGATCTAGTGGGGATAGATTATGTTGAGTTATTGAGTGATCTAGTTGTGAAGATAGTTTTGGAGATGAGTCTGTTTTTTAGAGAGAGATATGCATTATGACTGAGGGTAAGGTCACAAGCTATGGATCTTGTGCAATCTTGTTAGCCTCATTAGCAATAACTTCGGCTATACTCAGATGTAATGTGTGCAACATAATGAATTTGATGAAGAATAATAAAAGAGCAATAAAGGCCATATTTTTGTGGACGTAGCCCGAGGGGGTGAACCATGGTAAAACCTTGTGTTTCTATGTGGAATATTTATCTTATTTATTCCAGTTATTTAGTTATGTTGAATGGATAAATATGTTAGTAGTAAAATGCAACATGCAATATATATTTACTGCAGAATGAATCTTAAATGAATGCAACTATTACATAATGGAAGATCTAGTTATAATGTTGTGTTAGAATGATAGATCTGATATATTTTAGGTAGAAATAATGTCTAACATCCCCACAACAACCTCCCTTCCACAATTTCATACATCTGGGTCCTACAGTCACCCAAAATCCATCTCAGGTGAGACTTCATTGTTCACTCTATGCACAATGTTTCCTTCTATTCTCCAGAAGGGCTGATGGTTTGTAGGGTTTTGTTGGAACCCTAAAGTATAACCTAGGTCAGTCAAAACATCCAACAAACATATATCATGACACAGTGGTGACTTGGCAACGAGACACAAGATCTCGACAAATATAGTGCAACAATGCAGGAGGCATTGAAGCACTCTCCATGATGACTGAAAGAGTAACTAGTTGGAGGAGTATATCTGACTCATATTACTGGGATGACTCCTTGGAAAGATAAAACACAACTGCATGATGAGGAATCAAATAGGTTCCATGTTCAAGGGCGACTTAGTTGACGTTCCATGTTGAAAATAAATCAACGATGAAAACCCCCCACTCTTTTATTTTTGTTTCCTTCATGGTTTAACGAGAATGAAAGAATGGAACAAGTAAGCTCAATCTCCTTCATGGTTTAACAATCATGAAATAATGACGCAAGTAAGCTCAGTACCTTTTTCATTTCCTTTTACAAGTATGGAAAAGAGATAAAAGTATACTCAGAGGGAGAGAATGAGTGGCTTAACATCATGCTCATGTGTTCCAAGCACATAGAACCGACCTAAGTAGAATAAATGAAAATGTTATAGAAAAGTGAGATCCACTCTTAGCAGTTGTTCTCTCCCTAGGTAAAAGGGTACAAAATGGAGGCCAAATAATGAAATAGGTGGATGGTCAAGGATGCTACATAGCAATAAGTGGGATATGGGAAAACAACAATGGAAAGAATGACATGAGTGACAGATGCATATGGGACTATTGAGAAAGAATAAAAATGTATGGGAACCTGTTGGGCCCCAATAACTCCCCCTAAATTTTTACAAAATTTTAAGGGCCCCCATTCAAATCCTGATAATTATAATGAGCTACAGTATCAACCTTTTCAAATAGTTCCATACCTTGGCTTGCTTTGAGACAAACTTAAGACATTCACTATATTATGAGACATTCATTACAGGAGTATATGTCAAAAGTTTGAAACAAACACAAA
>SNQJ01S0131306.1:24829-35617 GCA_010110895.2 Picea sitchensis | reverse complement strand
ATAAAGAAAGGACCTGGCAATTTCTCTGGTGGACGTAGCCCACACTGGGTGAACCACGTAAATCTGTGTCTCTCTTGTATTGTGTATCTTCTGTGTTTTATTTCCGCATTTGTTTTATTTTATTGCTCCGCGGTCCTGTTTTTTCTAACACCAGGACAAGACTACCTTCACTTGTCCTTGGGGCACCTATGGCTATAGGGTCTTACCATTTGGATTGTGTAATGATTCTGCCACATTTCAACGAGTAGTACTAGGCATATTTGTTGATCTTATTCATGATTGTGTGGAGGTATACATGGATGACTTCACAGTATATGGAAATACTTACCAGGAAGCCTTAGATAACTTAGAAAAAGTCCTTATTAGATGCCAAGAAATGAACATGTCTTTAAGTCATGAAAAATGTAAAATGTTGTTGACTAAAGGAGTGGTTCTAGGACATCACGTTTCATCTCAAGGGATTAAAGTCGATTCTGCTAAGATTGAGGTCATCATCAGAATTCCACCCCCTAAGACTCAGAAAGAGGTGAGAAGATTTCTTGGACATGCCGGATACTACCGACGGTTTATTGAAAATTTCACAAATATTGTTGCACCCATGTTTGGATAGTTAATAAAGGATGTTGATTTTCTTTGCACTTAGCAGTGTCAAACCGCCTTTGAAACTCTAAAAGCTAAGTTATCTATGGCACCAATTCTTTGGGAGCCCAATTGGGCTCTCCCATTTCACATTTCCACTGATGCCTTCGACACTACAATAGGAGGAGTATTAGGGCGGAAAGAAGACCAACAGTCATACACCATTTATTTTGTGAGTAAGAACTTGTCCCTTGCCGAGTTAAACTATACAGTTATCGAAAAGGAATTCTTGGCGGTGGTTCATGCTATTAATAAGTTTCATCACTACATCACATGTTGTAGAGTATTTGTACATACAGATCACTCCGCCATTAGATTTCTCATGAATAAACCCATAGCTAATGGCCGAGTGACTAGGTGGCTCCTGCTATTGCAAGAGTTTAATATCAACGTTCTTGACCGACCTGGAAAGGGAAATTTGGTAGATGATTTTATTTCATGCATAAAAAATGAGGATGATGATATTCCTGTAGATGATAGTTTCCAAGACGAGAACCTTTTTTCCCTTTCTATAAATACCCCATGGTTTGCAGATATGGAAAACTATTTGGCTACTAGGAAGTTACCATTTCATTTGTCACCTCATGAAAAGCATAGAATTATTACGCAAAGTTCCAAATACTCTTGGGTTGACCATGACCCTTTTCGTACTGGTCCAGACTTGATTATTCGTAGATGTGTCCAAGAAGATGAGATGCCATAAATCCTACAAAGTTGTCATGATGGACCACATGGTGGCCATTTTTCTGACAAACGTACAACATATAAGGTGTTACATTCAGGTTACTATTGGCCTAGCATTTTTAAGGATGATGCTATGTATGTGAGGAGTTGCGATAGTTGTCAAAGGATAGGAAGACCCACGTCAGCTGCCGAAATTCCCTTGCATGCCCAAGTTATGATAGAACTTTTCGAGAAATGGGCGCTTGAATTTGTAGGACCAATTTCACCCATGTATTGTAAGAAATTTTTTATTTTGGTTTGTACAGATTATGTCACCATGTGGGTAGAGGCAAAATCCCTATTCAGGGCTACATAAAAATCCGTTATTGAATTCATTTATGAAGACATCTTTACCCGCTTTGGTGTTCCTCGTGAAATTGTTACATACCAAGGCAGTCAATTCATTTCCAAGATGATGAGAGAACTAACAGAGAAATATGGGATCAAGTACTGCAAGTCTTATCCATACTACCCACAAGCTAATGGTAAGGTAGATTCCACAAAAAAGTTATGGAAGCTAACTTAAACAAGACTGTTCAATTACATCATCGAGATTGGGCTGATAGGCTTCCAGAGGCCTTACAGACATATCAAACCACCTGGAGAAACACGACTGGGCATACCCCTTATGAGCTAGTGTATGGGAAACAAGTACTTCTACCAATAGAATTCCAAGTAAGGACCTTTCGTATTGCCGTAGAATTGGGATTAAACTTATATGAGGCTAAAAAACAACGAGCCCTACAATTAAACGAGTTGGATTAGATCAGGCAAGATGCTATCCAACGAACAATATTAGTCCAAAACCAAAGGAACAAGTGGCATGACAAGTTTATTAAAAAGAAACAATTCCAACCTGGTGATTGGTCTTTGTTGTTTGACACCTGATTTAAAACCTTCAAAGGAAAACTTACCACTCAGTGGTTGGTCCTTACAAGGTAGTCACCATGCATGACAATGGGGCTGTGAAAATTAAAACAATAGATGATGGACAAGTCTCCTTTGTAGTAAATGGACACCGACTCAAACTTTATCACAGACCCACTTCCAAAGAATATTTTCTATAGGTCATGTCAACTGACAAGGCATTGGCCTTAGTAGATGGGGAATTCCACCCTTGTTCTTGAATGTTTTTTTAAAATTTTCGACTGTACATATGTAAATAATTTTGAAGTACGTTGATAGGCAATTCTAGAGATTTCTGTAGATATTTATTTCATCAGAAGTAGACAGTTTCAAGGAAGTATTTTTCTTCAAAATATTTCTATATTTGAACCTTGTTGTCTGCTAAGCATCAATTGAATAATGATTTGCTGTAATTAGCCACATTTTTGCAAAGATTTCCATCTTTGTTTTCTCAAGACATCTTTAATAACAGTTGCTCTTAAACCTTCACCACTACGATATAAGGAAGTGATACCTTAACCATCAAACTTAGAGGTTACTCGTACAGTTTCCCCAAGAACCCTGACTAAGTGAGTAAAGTATCTTTATTAAAGAGTAACAAGGAGGTCTGATTAATGGTTAGCCATGGAAACATCACAATAACTAAAAAAAGAAGAAAGTGAGTTGAGCCTAAAGATACCTTTCTGTTCTTTCCCAATGGTACCATCCACTACATACTAAAAATGCTTGATTATATCATATATTTAGATAGGCTACGTCCGATTAAGTACCCTATACATCAGGATAATCTATAAGGAATACATAAAGGAAAGTCATCCTCTAACATAAATACCATCCCAATCTAAAAAAGAAAAGAAAAAAGAAAAGTTTTTTTAGAGCTGTCCCCCCATCTTCTTGCACAAAGCAATCTTATATTAAATCTTAAAATATGGAGGGCTAGTCTTTGAGGGTGTAAAAGGCTAACCTGCCGGGATACTGAACAGGTCTGCTGGTAGCGGGTACCGACCTGTGGTATGACTAGGTAAACCTGTCAGAGTACTAAATAGGCTTGCTGGCAACGAGGCATTCTACCTAGAGAGGATGATAATTTGACAAAAAAATAAGAAATTCCTAAATCTTAAACTTGTCCTGATGTACGACATTACTTGTAGACAAAGATGACACAAAGTATGTATGGTTAAGCTTAAGGTTAATGAACTCCATAAATCTACCATTGGGAACTAACTTTGAGACTATCTTGAAACTCTCTCGCCTACCTCTTCTTAACTATATGTAGGATATTATATCCTATATATGGGGCCATATTCTAACCATCTCGTCAGACCGATATGTGAAATTTATCTCTACACTTAACAAGCTGTAAATCTTCGGCTATTGGGAGAATTGGCTAGTTTCCTATATTTTTGATTGTGAGGTGTCACAATAATTAGGAGTGGGGGAGGGGTTTCATGAGCTGACAAATGACAACATTGCCTATCTATAATCCATGAGAAGAAGAATTAAAATCTTTGTAAAAATTTCTGTATATTGTTTTCATGGTATAAGCTATTATATGAGCAACTCTTTTTTTTTATTGAAGTACTCATTGTGTGTTATAAACCTGCTGTATATTTCTTCGACATACCACTTAATTGGTTTTTCTCTACAGATTGTTCATTACAAACTATGATTACATGCCTTATAATATGCGAGATAGAGGAACATATTGTTATAATGTGTGAGCGCAATGACAAAGCAAGTAACAATGGAACACTCTTATCATGTCTCTGCTCCTATGACTGTCAAAAGTGTTTAAAAATAAGTGCTATGGATAAAACATCCATTACAGGATGAACAAATTCCATGTTGCACAGGAGTACCATATGGAGTGCCATATGGGGTACCGTATGGAGTGCCATTTGGAAGACCATATGGGGCTCCATATGGACGACTGGATGACGCACCATATGAAGGATCAGATGAGGTGCATACACACAGTAAATGGCCATGATTTCAAGTAACCAGGAATCGTTTGAATTAATTTGGTTGTTCAGTTGTATGATGAGATAATTAAATGGAAATTGGGAGTTAAATGATAGAATCTTTAATACATTTTTATGATCAAATGTCCAAGTCGAAGACTTAGACATTGATCTAACTCCTTCATCATTACGATTGCCTCTAAAGGACACTCTTCGAATTCAAAACCGGCGTAATCATACTCACACATGGAAACTCGTGTGTGACGAATTCATCAACGAATTCAACCGCTTCCACCTTGAGCGCATTCAAAATTAGAGGGTTATCTCCAAATTGTTATTTCATTTATGCATGGTCATTGTATTGTGCTCATCCTCTGCCCAATTGCGCTCATCCTCTGCCCAAATTTTCTCCTCCATCCAATTCCACTCCTATGCTCATCCTTTGCACTATAACCATGCCCAAACGATATGATCCTTCCTCCTATGCCGACCTCTTGGCTATCCCTGAGTTCACACATTTTGTGGAGGTATTTCTTTGTGTAGGGTGGGGGTCGCTCTTGGCCTGTCTGCAGCACCATGATGATGGCATATCTCTATGATTCACCCTCAGATTCGATGGAAGGATGGTGCCCGTGGGGTCTCTGGCCTTCCTGGTCTCTAAGGAGTCAATTTCCTTAGGCACAAAGTTGGAAAGAGTTGGAGATCATTGGTTCAAACACCACTGGTTGCAACGACCAAGCTACAACAGAGTTTTCAAGCTCGAGTTTCAGACTGTTTCTGGAGCTAAAGGATACTCCAAGGAGTGGATTAAAGATTAACCAATTGACCCTCTGATTGTCATCACCATAATTATCACTTGTGAAGGTAGATACTCTGTTTTTAAATCTTTCCATTTTTGATTGTTAGCTCATTTCTAGTTTAACAAGCCATTGAATTTTCCTTTTTACTTCTTGAAAAGTCTTGAGAAGATGTCTTCCCAAGTACGAAAGAATGTGGAAAATCCTCATAACATCATATTCCACCAGGACCTCGTCAAATTGCTTGTTATAGTCATGTTGGCAAAACAGGGGAAGACATGGGATGAGTTAATTTATCAATTTTCAAACCCCCATATCACAATCAAAACCACGAAAAAGACACTTGATCTAGGGACTGTTACTCCATCCAAACCCCATTCTCCAAAGACTCCAAACTCTCTTACTCAAGCTATCCCTCTACCAGAACAAAAGACTAGGAAACTTGTTGATACCCTTGCAGCCTCATCGGGAAAGAAGACTAAAAATCCTATTGATAACTCTCCAATGCCCTCAACATATATTGATCCTGCACCCAAAAAGTTATTAGAGACAATTCAACAAGATTTCCCGATAGTCCCTACAAATAGGAGAGGAGCCAATCGATTCAAAGGAGGATATTTTCGAAAAAGTACCCAGAATGCAAGTGGGAAGCCTAATGTAAAACACCCAGGCACTTTAGATCCTATCTAAGTATCTTCCGATCTCAAAATCCCCCATAAAAGACTTAGGGAAGTTTCTGCAGAAGAATTGGAGCCTGATAGAGAAGCAAAATCTGAACCCATTCCCCCTCATAAACCCTTTGTTACTCCTACCTTACAGATACCTACACCAGATCCCAAAACTGATAGAATCTCTACATCCTTCAAGGGATCCAAGCCCTCCTCTGAGATATCTGATCATACTCCAGCCATTGAAAAATTACAACATGAAAATGTTCAGCTACTACAATAGTTGGAAGAGAGGAAGACCATGGATAGGCATCTCCACCATGACAATGCAATATTACAAGCAAAGGTGAATTCCCTCCAACGATTGGTTGATCAAATGACCAATGACAATCGTAGCCTTCGTGCACAATTGAAACACCTCAAGAGGGCCAAGACAAAGTCTTCAGGGCAAGAAACTTCTAAAGCTAATCCATCCCCTGCTCAACAAGTCTAGTCATATTAGGCAATTCATTTTTGTTTGTAGTGGGACCTGCAAAACCTTGGGTGTGGGGGTAATGTTGGGCTCATGATTTGGTTGTTTTATGATGATGATTGAATCCTTTTTGTACCGGTATTATATGTATTAATAACCATTTTGAAGATGTTTTCAAAGGATATTGTATCAATTCATCGCGGATCTACAACAAGTATGTGCAATTGATGTTTTGCAATGGTTTTGAGTTAAATTTGATTTGATTTAATGTTTATAAGGATCTAATACACGATCTGTGTGTCACAGGGAGAATTCACAATGCAATGTTTTATTCGGTAGCTCATTTGATACTTCATCCAACACTTGATCCAGTACTTCATCCGACACTGCATCCGACACTGCATCCAACACTTGGAGCGTAGGCGAGTTGGCGGTTGTTATATTGGCGGCCTGTGCTGGGCGAATTGACGACCTGGGTTTTGTTCCCCCTTGTGGCCTCTATCTACTAATCTCTTGACATATTGGATTAAGCAGTTATGCTAATCGTTGAGTGGCTCGTTCAGTTTCTAGAAGCTAAAAGTTGTTAGAGTGTATTTAATGGAATTTACCATTTTTAGAGGAGGTCGACCCTTCAAGTGGTTTACCTCTCGAATTGTAATAATTATAAATACCACCAGTAGTGGCCAGACCAGCTGTTAAGTACTGTTAGAATACATTTTGCGGTGTAACTCAGACATTTCTGCAAACTTGTGTTAAGATTGCGTTTTTTAATTTAATGCCAAAACCACGTTGATTAAGCTTGCGATTTGTTGTTGAGGAGTAGCCACGACCTGCTGGGGGGCCCACCAGTGGTCTGGGTGATTACTTAGATAGATATATTGCATATTTCATTTGTATAGTTATCATTTACTTCATTTCCTGTTATAGGTGTTTTGTCATTTTAAATGTCGTGTGTTTGTTGTTCATCATTTAATTGTTTAATTTCCCTTTTGCAGGTTGCTTGTAGGAGATAGTTGTTATTATGCTGTGTCTTTTCAGTGAATGTCTTGCAAGCTACTAACACAGATGGTGTGTTAAAATGTTAAATTGATTTCTGCAGGTTAAAACAGAGTAGTTAGAACAAAGCATTAGTTTAACACAGAGTGCAGAGTTTCTTTTACAAGTTTCAATGGATTAATAAATGCAAGTTTTGTTAATTGATTTAATTCTCAGTTTTAGTCATGCTTTCTTGAATCTATTTTGCTTATCAATCTTGTTGTAGTATGCTAAGATAGAAGTAGAATTTGTATTGTGTTTTTATAAGCATTTTTGTTTGAAATCTGAATTTTTAATAATAGGATTAGTTTAGTTTATAATTTATGAAGTTCCAGTTTTAAATTTGAGTTGTGATTTTAATTAGAGGTTTGAATTTGAATTAAGTTTTTAATCATAAGTTTATAATCTTGCAAATTTACTTGAGTTAGTATAAGAGTGCATTTAAATTAGTATAAGAGTGTTTTCTTATCATCGATGATTGATGCATGAAATTGAGAGATCACGTGGATTTTCAGGATAGTTAATATTTCTTCTATGATGGCTAAGCTCTCGTTAGATTGCTTGATTCAAAATTTTCATTTCTCCATAGAAGTGAATATTGAATTCATTCTTCTTGAGCTATCACTAATCGTTAGATGCCATCGTGATGTCATTAGGCACCGAAGACATAATCATCATCTTTGAAATTTCTCGTTATTGTAGATTAAGAATAGTTTTTGACTAATATTTGAATACTGTCATGATGCTTTTGATTAAGTAGGTTAAGATTTCCCTTTGCAGTTTAGAAATGATTATGAGTTTTATCTTAAGAATAAATTTTACTTGCTGAATAGTTTTGATTAGTTTACTTGCTGAATAGTTTTGATTAGTTTACTTGCTGAACAATTTTGATAGGTTTACTTGCTAAATAAGTTTTACTAGGTTAATTGTTTAATTGCTTACTTGCTTATGCTTATTAAATTGAATAGATTGAATATATTACTTGTTGTTTCTCATTAGATTAAATAGGTTAACCTTTTCAAAGTAGGGTTTTGATTTGCTTCTTTAGGAACAATCCATCAATCCGTTGTCTAAAAGTTGCTTAGGGTAAATAGTTCAAGTTCTTTGATATGGTTTACTCATTGATAGTCTTTTCTTAAGTAGATTAACCCTTAGATAGACCATCTCCTTAGTTAGATCATAGTTAGATTAACATATAGTGCTACAACTCTAAGTTTACTTACCCCGGGTTGACAATTTAATGGAGGGATTTAGTGCATATAGAACACCCATCAATAAGCACTACTGGGCCCTAGCAATTTCATCTTTCTTAAGACTATTGAAATATAATTAATGCAACAATGGCTAGACAAGGATTCTAAAGTGTTGTCACTTTAAGGGTCTAGAAGTTTGTCTAGACACGATCTCTTTGACAATAAAGAGCAAGGAAGAAACACCTTATGTTCCTTACTCCTAGGGTTTGAAAGCAAGCAATTTCATAATATTCAACATGAATAAGCAAATATACCATAAACATTTAGCATAAAATGAGAATTGCATATTTACTTACTTCACCAAGGATAATCAAGAAACAAAACCCTATATTCCCAAGAAAAACTTCACCAAAAATGATCCAAGATGCAAGTAGCAAGCCTCCAAAACAAGTGCGCCTCAATATTTCATCCACGTAACCCCCAAAAGGGTGCCAATTTCAGTCCCATCTCTCAATGGGGAGAATTATAATAAAAACTAAAGTTTTCCATCCATATTTATATGGAAAATCCTAGCTTAATTTGCCCAACAGTTGTGTCTTTTCATAAAACTTAGCCTACATGTCAACTTGCTCATTAAAATTAAAAATCAAATCAATTATTTACAAAATAACTTTAAAGAGGGTGATGTCATGCCTCCTAGGATGACATTAGGCCTCCTCAAGGATATGTTGAGTTCATCTAGTGGAACGTTGGGCCCCCAAAGGCCATCCTCCATGCCACATGTGCCAAAATTTTCGTCCATCACCTTCAAGTATTAAACCCTATCCATAGGTGATGTCACAGGCTACTAGGGTGACGTCAAAGGCCTCCAACAACTAACGTCTAGGTGGGAAAGGCTGGTAACTCATCATCTAGGCATGCCAGAGTGCCTCCAAAGGAAATGTCTTCTTCCTTCACCGTGAAACTGGTCATCACGATATTTCTCTAGGCATGGGGTTTCTACATCCATCCTTGGGATTCAAGCCCTCATGAAGGTCTGAGCTAATAATCTCCTCATGAATATCAGCCCACCGGACAAGGTCCTACAAAGGAAAATAGATACGCCCTCCAAGGTTCCATGAGTCACAAGTATCATGACAAGTAAGCCACATCTAATAATCAAACCACCTGAACATGTGCATTAAACTCCCCTTTTCAAACTAAACAAATACTCAAGGAAATTATACAATTTGTCAAATTTAGGTGTGGGAGGGGTCTCAAGGCATCCTATTGGGTCAATCATTCCCCAAGTCCAAGGTGTTTCCCGAGAGAAACCCATCTAAGCCATGTGTGCATGTGAAGTGGAGTGGGGTGAACTTATGGGCATGTGGTTCATGACATACAAGGGTTTGTATTGTCTCATTTATGGGTGCCTTTATAGAGGGTGAGCCGCCCTTCGTCCGTGATGCAACATGTTTCCAAGCCCATTTATTTCAATTAATTAATTAATTAAGGTCCAAACACTGGGCACTCCCAATAGTTAATCGATTAGATTGGGGGGAAGTACCATAGAGTCACTTGAAGGGAGAGGTACACAAAGTTACATGGGGGTATAATCTAGCTTGTGTAGATCCCTCAACAAGCGGGGCATCTATAAATATGAAATTATGCTTTTACAGGTCCTAAATTTTTTAGAGATAACGATTCATTGTTTCTCAAGACCTATTGGGCGAGCATAGGGAAGGTTTTATGTTTGGATTTTATCTTTTTCCATCTAATTTCCCCTCTGGGCCTTTATCCCCTTCTTCCCATGAAATGAGGTACAATTCCTTCTTGGGTTAGTACACCTGAAAATCCCAAAAGATAAGGAGATAGAAGGAAATGAGTATGAAAGGTGATAAGTATGATCGGGAATGGATGATGACTCTTCAAGGACCCCCCTAGTAGCACCCTATTCCTGAGGGTGACCAACTTACAAGGATAACATGAAACTCACTAGGGTTAAATAAGGCAAAGAGTATAAATTCCAAGAAAACATTTTGTAATCAAGAAATATCCTTTTCAACATGTTCAAATGCTTCAAATATTTGAGTGATACTTACCATGATACCCAGACTGATTACCTCATGGAGCAAGATCCATTTCCCTCTAGGACCAGGCTGGTGTGGTGTATGTTGTTGCTAGTGGTGATGTGTAAAAAACATCAATGAAAAGGAAGGGCCCTCCGGGGCTATGCTCTATCCATATGGCTCTCGACACTCCATGTCTGCAACCTGTGGGAATTGAGACATAATATCCTTAGTTACCCCTAGGTTTTGGGTAACAAGACCGACAATGTGTAACTATTCCACACCTAACACAATGTCACAACCACCCATGTCGATAGCGAACACATGAAATTTCACATTGTACTGG
>SNQJ01S0131304.1:0-25855 GCA_010110895.2 Picea sitchensis | reverse complement strand
CCAATACAATGTTCAAGAGATAACTCAAACCAATACAGATAGTCCTCTCCAAAATATGCGCCACTCTTCTCCCTCTCTCCAACTGGTAATTGCAGCTTGCTTCTTAAGAGAATGAGCAAGTGAGTTGTGTGTAGAAGTGAGGCGCTAGCCTCTCTATATATACAAGACTGGCGCGTGTGAGGGGGCTTTACTGGCAGGGCCGACCTATCACTCTGGGTGGGTAAACACACCTTTAATTTAATTCTGGGTCTCAATAATAACTGCTAGGGTCGACTTCTTATTCTGCCTATTGTAATTGTCTGATGACCAATCCGCAAAAGGGGATTTGGTCCTAATACAATTACCGACATGATTAATCCACAATGGGGATTAATCCAATGAATAAAATAACAATAATAATAAGAATACTCTTCGCAGTTACATTATTTCAACAATAATTATGTGTAGTAACGAAAAATCTATTTATAGGATGGGTGGGGAAAATGAGGAAATTGAAATATGCGGAACCAACCACAGGTGTAGACGTAATGGTAAAAGACCTCCCAGCCATAAAAAAGCCAGGTGATTTACCTAGGATCAAGATGGTCCAGAGCATGCACAGGATGAATAGGATCTACTGAGGTCCAGAGCATGTAATAAGCCTGGCTCTTTCTCCCATCACAAGGAACCCAACGGCCCTTTGCCCCAGCAGTGGAACCATAATAATGCATCATAACCTATTCTAAAGGAGTGGAACCAGATGCACGTTGGTATTCAAGTATGTGATATGGGGTCGTTACTAAGAACCTACATAGTAAACATCACAAGAACTTCGCCATACTATGTGCTCTATCAGTAATTGAACAGATTGTTCTTCAATAAGTAGGCTAGATCTCAATAGGTAAGAGTGAACGAGTTAGTAGCAGAGGCGGGGGAACCAACTATTGTGACCCAATTCATTAGATCAGTAGAACCAGATACGATAGGTTAGAGAATAAGAGTTCTATAGACCGCATGGCTTCGGGTAGCTGTGGATCTTCTTTGGCCCAACGGATCCAAATAGACATCCTAATATAATCGTATAAAAGAATTGGATACTAGGAAGAGATCGAACTGTAGTAATCATTGGATGATAGGAAGAGGTCTCAGTGGGCGCCAACAAACATTACTCGCCACGATCTGCTCATCATAAGACCAACTTACCTCTTGATGTACAAAATTGACCTCTACACTCTTACTCTCGACTCTCACACATCTTACTCTTGTACTTTGATTATTTCCCCTGATTGATCTCTATATGGACAATCACTACACCTTTTTTTGCCATGTCCCCGATCTCTACGCACCTGAGCCTTGCACACTTTCTCTAAATGTGGCTTCTCTCTATTCTCATCAGACACAATACAACTTGTATCCTGATCTATCTCCTTACCCTACTCTGAAGTCTATCCGACACAAAGTAACTTTTGGAGCATGGATTCGTGGCCTACCTTAAACTGGTCCAAAGCCTTTAATAATGCAATGGTGGACTTGAGCGATTAACTACATGATGAATGTAAGCGCTCTCATCCAAAGGGAGTTCTGGGCGATCAAGCTAAAACCATTTTATTGAAGGTGGATCCGGATCATGTGCTTATTAATTGTAAGGTGGATACTAGCGAAGAGACTCCTGTAACCGCGCGCGATGATAAAAATCCGGCTTCTCGTAAGGGCCTAGATGCACGAAAGGGTTATAGGCCTTTTCGAGCTTACTCTGACTGAAAGAGGTGGTATAAAGTCAGAATATTCTGAACCTGCCGCTGAATGGATGAGATTGAGCTGACTGACCTAACCTGCTTTATTGAGTTGGGTTTGGAGGATCGGCACCAGACTATGCTTTAATTTGGTCCAATAGAGAAAGGTAGGGATGAGCTTTATTCTGTCGATTTGCCTCTACAAGAATATTCCAGCCCTGTCAAGTGGTGCGTGTAGTACTACACGAGCCCGCAATCTTACTGACGTTCGTTCCCCTGAGGAACTTGACGTCATTGGGGTTTACGTACTATTTAAACGTATAAACGCTCCTTCAAAGGAGTGGAACTTGGAAGTCTATGAGTCACTTCTCCCAACTAAGCCACTGATTGATTCATCTATAGTCGAGACCTGTACCTAACCTATGAACTGAACCGATACTGAACAACCATAGGAAAGACCGCTTCTAAATTCTAAAGGTCTAGTTGTTTTTAGCGAGCTCTCCCTCTTCTATTGGTTGCTCATTTCCTATTCTCCTACCTATGTAACATCTACTCCTAACTGGAGCTGATGTTCTAACACGTACGAATTAGCTTAACACATACGCCTAAACTAGGTCTTTCTCTTCCCTATTCGGCTCCCTACTTCCTATTCATATTTATAATTGACCTATTCCCTACCCTAATCGTGCCTATGAGCAAGTTCCCCTAACAAAATTGCTCGCCCACAAAGTGGTCGTGATCTTAATTAATCGAGCAATAGCCCTCAAACAACTAGACGACAACAACTCAGACCTATAGCTAAACCAAAGCACCAAAGCAGCATAACCGAGGAACTCGAACCAGACTAGAGCTCAGGCCTAGACCAAAGACCTAGAGCTAGAGCTCACAAACCAATGTGCCCAACCAAAAGCTCAGACCTATAGCTCCTACTAGCCAAAACCAGTAGCCCGATAGCTCTTAGCTTGAGAGCTCTAAACCGAGGAACCAAGCCAACTGGAAAAACCAACTCAAGTTCTTGCTACCAACAACTCGAGCTACACTTTCTGAGCTGTCACTGGTCTGCTTCCTATCTGATCCCTACCCTAAGAGTACAACAAATCTGTTCCCATGCTTCCGATGTCACTTGTTCCTTCCTTCTGTTCTGACCTCCGTAATATCTGCTCCCCGTGCCATCTGTTCTCTCAGTTCCCATAAGCTAGTAGTTCCCTTCTGACCCACACCACCTCTCATCCATCTACTACCTCAATGCCCAGGAGCTAGTCCAAATGCATCCCAATACTCTCTTCGTCTCTTCTCCCAGCAGATCCTCAGTGCCCTGGCTCAAAGCCATATAATCTTATTTGTGCCATAGGTCACTACTATGCTGGGCGTCTCACTCTTGAAAAAACACCTCTTCTATTGTGTTTGTGGAGGTAGCTGCCGAGTGACTCTCCCCAGGCATATGATCCATAGGGTGGTATAGGGCAGGCTTGGCTGGCCTTATGGCAATATGTAGTGTCTTGCTGCTATATGACTCATCATCTGGGACTGTCTTGAGACAAACTGTGTAAAGCACCGGACCAGCACAAACCCAATTATTATCCCCACCCAACCCAGAGAAAACCGGTTGCACACGTTCTATTCCACACCAGGGCCATGATCGCGTGGTATGCCCAACAGGGAGTTCGTCGTGAAACAACTGATTGAGAGAAGTTGAAAGTGATCAGTCTTGATTTCAAATGGTTGTTGGAGATTGGTAAGGCAAGTACAGGTGCATTACTAATCTTTTCTTTCAAAGTCTCGAAAGGATTTTGTCTTTTCGCCTCCCCACCGGAACATATGCTTCCTACTCGTGAGAGAATGAAGAGGAGAAGATGTATAGGAGGAGTTAGCAATGAACTTTCGTACATATTAGACAGCCCCAAAGCTCCTAACTTCAGTAACAAAGAGTAGTAGGCGCCATTGCACAATAGCTACAACTTCAGAGGGGTCTATTTCCAATTCACCACCTCCTACAATGTGGCCTAAATAGACTAAAGATGTTTTGGCAAACTCACATTTAGACAGATTGAAAGAGAAAACCTTTCTTCACATCCAGGACCTGCCTTAGATGTTTTACATGATCTTCCTGATTCTGAATATACACAAGGGTCTTAAAGACTACAACAAAAGAGTGACGGAATGACATACATCATTCATTACCCACAACAATGTGGTAGGTGCATCACACAAGCTGAGAGGCATGACAAGCTATTCATACAATCCCTGTATAGTAAAAAAAAAGCTCTTTTCAAAACCTTACTTGTCCACTTCTCAAATCAAGATTGGATGAAATATTTAGCATTTTGCGATTGATCCATATCAAATAATCAATAGGAGGGTTAGGGATTTTAGTAATCCTGGCACGATAATCCACATACATACGCAAATAGCCATCTTTCTCGGGTCCCAGCACAATAGGCCGGTGTTTTGGCTGAATTACACCCTGCTCCAATAGCTCATGTACTTTTTTCTTTATTTACCCACCCCTCGCAACAGACTGTCGGTGCATGCTGATGTTGGGAAGTGTCGCATCTTGCTACAACATCTCATGTTGTATTTCTCTCTCCGGAGGCCTTTGGTTTCTGAAACACTTCATTAACAAACATAAGGAATGTGATGTTTTTGTGTCCTCATTTATTTGTCTGACAGGCATGAGTGCAGATGATTGACCGTCCCTCTGAATCTATCCTAGAGTGATAAGTGAAAAAGTACTTTTGTGGAAATACGAGCTGGTGGGAGCACAGAAGCGGAGGTCCAACTACTGAGGGATGGAAGAATCAAACCAGGCCCACTCCCATCACTGCTAACCATTGCCAGATCGAGGAAGCATTACCAACTTCATTCGATTACGAGAGGAAGCAGTATCTTCCCACCTCTGGGGGTCCTATTAAACATGAATTGAATGGGCAGGCTTTGAGTCAGATTGGTATGAGATGAGGATTGGACTATAGGTAGAAAGAAGTGGTTATGCCGATTGGAGGACTCGATCTCCAAACACGAGAAAGTGAGTGGAGCCTCATGGAACGAGCCGCCATTGGCTACAAAGCACAGAGCGACCGGGACAAGAAGACAAGTCAGCTAATGCCAGCTAGACAGAATTCATACCATCAATTGCGTATAAGAAAGAAGAGAATACAAGCTGGGGCAGCTACTCATAGGCTATTGAGAAGATTGAACTCTTTGCTATCTCCCCGATCCAGAAGCTAGAACACTAGTCTGCGAAGAAAGAAGCTCTATCATGAGAGTAGTAAGTACTCAGGTATTCCATAAAGCAAGTCTGATTCCATCCTGAATATAATCACCAACCTTATGATTCTATCATCCGGAGACCTAGCACAAGAAGAAGGGGAGCGAACAACTGCTTATAGCGAAGCACTTTCTGACAGGACTTTCTTGCTCATTCATTCGAGTAGTGATTCTGGAAGCTCTTTATCAACTATGATTTAAGTAAGCATAATCAGAAAGACAATTCCCTCTATGAGCGAAGCGAGGGAGACAACTAGAAGAAGTAAGAACGGGGAGACCAAACCAACAAAGTAGACTCGAGAGGGAATCAAGCTAGGAACCAACAAACGAACCTGGCAAGGAAGACCAACCAGAAGTTGCTTATAGCGAAGCACTTTCTGATAGGACTTTCTCGCTCATTCATGCGAGTCGTAAGGAAGGCAGGCAAGAAGCAAGGAAGGGAGTCCTTATCCGTATTGAAAAATAGTATTAATCAGCTCATAAGCCATACTGAATTTAGAATCTTCTTCATCCGCTCAGAAGATATATAAGATTCTATTTAAGAAGCTATCATGAATAAGCTCTTTCATTTACTATAACCTGAGACACACAGAAGACCGGATAAAGCTCTACTCTACGCAAGGGAGTTCTAGTGGTGATTATCTGGTATTATCCTTATCCACTAAATTGTAATCATGTTCATCCAGACAACCCGCTTCATGCGAGGGTAACTTTATTGCAAGCACTTGAAGACTAGAAGTCCTAACCTTATCTATCGTATAAGAAGCAGAGAAGCCAACTAGTTGTGATTCTATTTTATTCATTCTTATCAACGATGATCAAGTATGCATCTTAATAAATACAAAGCAAACAGGCAAGTGGTTCTTTAATGCAAGTGGTTATGATCAAGCAAGCAATAGAGTTCTTCCTTGTGAACTATGCATCAACATCCAGACAACCCTATCTGAGCGAGGGATACCGTAACTTAAGGCAAGACAACCGGGAGATTTAGACTTGTTTGGTTCTGCGGATCGATCGACCAAAGGAAAGCAACTCTAAGCAAGCCAAGCCAAGCAAGAAAGACAGTACGCTCTTGAAGAATATCTTTACTCAGTACTCCGCTAAGCAAGCCAAAATCTAATAACCTCAAGAAAGGGAGGAGTTATTAAGTATGAAAGTGAAGAAAGACAACCTAGCAATTTATTGCACTCGTGTAATGAGCCCCCATTGGCGAATGGAGCCTGGCAGATAGGCCTATTCTCGTCTGGGGAAACTTCTTCACCCTAGCTGGAATTAGCACTACTTCTTATTCTCACTATGAGCGGGGTTCACATTTGGGTGGAATACTCATCTAGACAAAGAATAATAAATAGCCCTGGCATTGTTACTTTTTGTAGAGCATTTCCCTCATCGTACGAAATAATTTCTCGAAGCGAATGGGCACAAGCTCAGCTAACGAAGACTCTTTCCCAAGCTTTCGGGAATTAATCCTAGCAATAAATTACCCTTATTCAATCGATGATTTCAGGTTGTTCTTAGCGAACTAATGGTGGTGGGCTAGGGTCAACATGGTCTAGCGGGGCTCCATCCCAACTATACTTAATATAAATTTCTTTCTGGGAAAATGACTGACTAATCATGCCGTGGGTTCTGACTTGACTATTGTACGTACTGACTGGACCGATCCTAGGGACAAGGGCAAAGCGCGACACTATGTACTCCATTTCCTCAATCAGAGGGACTTCATTAGTCTTAGACAAACTCATTCGTTACAGTTGCAAGGTGGCTAGAGCCGATTTCTTGCTAGCTTAGACCAAGGGATTTGGCTGTGATAGACATTTCACTAGCTGCTTGAATCTTTGGTCGGGGCTGACCCTCTTTCTAAGTAGAAGAAGAATTCTCGGCACTAAATGCATTAAAAAGAGTTGGGTATCTATTCCAAAGTGGTTTTTCTCTCTCTCTCTCATTTCTATGGCCTCACTTCCTGATGGGGCTGCAAGCATTAATAGGCTAAGTGGGTACAAGGAGTAGCAGTGAATGCTACTGCCCAGTTCAACGGTTCCCTCAAACGGGGAGGGCCGTGAACATAGTATCGGCTGCCACCGGAATAAACGTGGTCCGACCAAGAAAAGCAACAAACACAACTTCAATATATTTCATTTCTTTCAAAGTGTTGCTGGGAGTGTGCTTGGCCTGAACCGAATGTGACACCTGGCGGCGGAACAAAGATGAATCCATCATTTCCAATGCTACGGTTTCTACTAAAAAACCCAGAGAAACCTGCCCAGCAACCCTGCTGGGAAAGTGGGGTATAAGGCCGGCTACATCAATCTTTCATTCTTGTAAGTGCAAGCACCCGCTGCGTTTCCCTTTGTCCCCATCTCCCCTCCAATGCAATTTTGTTTCGGCTTACGGGAATGCTGCAGATGTCAAGCCAAGCATCGAAATGCTGTACAAGCTCTTGCTGACAATGTAGTTTGTGAATGACTTAAGTGGTTTTTTGGGGCTAGATAGATGTTTGAGCTTTAGTAACCATTTACGTGGTAGTTTTAGTCAATCAGGGCTTCATGCCATACCTAAAAATGTAATGCTATTTCCCTCAACACTCTTTTATATATGCACTTTCTAGAATAGAATGGAATAATAGGTCATTTAAAGACTATTCTGTCATATCCCTGGAAATGATGTTAGAAGCTATTAACATGGAAAGAAATTGCTCTTAGTTGCTCATTCCCTTGACCCACTCTCAATTTGCAGTCACTTTGCTTATTCTGCTTCTCACAGTCAATTTCATATTTCTTTCCATTTCCAGTTTGCGGTATAATCCACAATGGGTTTCCCAATGGAAGCACCGGTCTTTATGCATCCAAAGTGTGAAATGGAAAAATTGTCAGTCAAGTAAGTATTGCGTATATATTCTTCGTCTATAATTCCAACAAATCTGAAATAGTAATGGCCAACAATCAATCGATCAATCTATAATGCGTTTTATTGAGAAGGCGAACAATGTAAACTATTACGTATGTAAGAGTGAGTGGTGTGGCCTAGGGGTTAACAAATCACATCACTAATGCCACCGATCCAGCAGGGCCCCGTCCTTTAATTGAATCTTTTCATTTCCCTCTATAATAGAAATCATGACCACTCTAAATTCAATTATGAGTGATATTTTTGTCGACTTATGAACCTCATCATTGAAGCATAATCTCGATCCATTCTTCTATGAGGACTCGAATCCCCATGGCATAAAGCGGAGGTGTCGGTTTATTATCCTTCAATGACAGGAGCATGCACGCACATTCATTTTGATAAGAAGTGGATTCCTTCTCGTATTATCCCCACCAAGGGCTGAAAAGCTCTATTTGAGCCACACCAATATTCGATTCTGAGGAATCAATTAGATAAAGGTCCACCTGCATGCTCACTTATTTTGAAGGGAAATATTGCAACTAGAGAGCACTCTGATGCTACCTACCAAGAAAAGGATCGGAAACGACCGACAACTAGGGAAACCACTGAATAGCGTCCCTGGCTAGGAGTGCACTTCTTCGTATGAGCATTCGGTACATGCATAGGTGGAGATGGTCTGTACTTGGGACCAAAAACCCCACACCCAATAGTAAATGAAAGAATGGATCGCTTGACCATAATAAGTTGAGCGAGGAATACCTTAGATAAGCTCGTAGAAAGACGACTTCTTAACCTGTGGGAAAGACTACTGAGCTTAGTTTAAACAGAAGCAAAGGTGGGAACAAATGCGAATACAGTTTACCTTGTGTACTCAAAACTAGTTTCAGACCCATACTCATATTGAACAGATCTATCTCCAGTTGAACCAATAGTAGAGGAAGTGGTGATAGGGGCATAGTAAGAAGCACCGTCCATTGTTTATTCAATTATTGATCCAGTTTCAATTCCACATGATCCCATTAGGTCCCTGAACCACACTGATTCTTCTTATTCATTCACTCTAAATAACTAGTTTCGGGAGCACGAGCAATTTGTTTTTCTGATGAGTGATAGCAAAGTGTACCTCGCAGTGAAGGTAGAGGAAGTGAAAGCCGGCTCGATTGTATGTCCCCACACCCAATAGTAAATGAAAGCGAGAGCACTCGCAGTTTACCCGGTTCTAGGAATATATTCACCAGTAGCATATCAATATTGAGATCCAAAGCTTGTTGTTCTGGTTTCTATTCCTGGTCCTAAATATCTATTTGTTCGGAGGATTTATGTGGATGCAAAGGCATATACACCACTTGCGGTAGAGTAAACAGCGAAGACATAGGCACCTGCATGGCACCGTAAACAACCAACTAATAATAAGCTGGTAAAGCTGTGTTCTTTGGGTTTGTTCAACGGGAGCCAGAGATAAGAAAGTGGTGGTTAGCTTAGTTACATAGTCCCCTAGCGAAAGATCCAGTGGCGGAGTCCTTAGTTACAGATCCAATTGACTAGGAACCAGAAGCAAAGATAGACAGAAAAACAGAAACATCTTAAATGCTTTACCTGCTAAGCAATAAACCAGACCTATATGCAGCGGTTGGAGATCGAGATCCATTTCCATATGCATTTACAAAGCAAGTTGTTTACCTTGCAGAAGTGGAGGCAGAGGCTAAAGCAACCGCAGATCTAATTCTGGCTCCCTAACCAGATAAGAGCCAGTTGTTGTCCCACCACTAGCATCAGTGTATTCAACACCGCTAGCACCAGTTCCAATGTCTGAAGATGTTGACCTTGACTGAATTTATATAGAATCAGTTAATCTGCAAAGGTACCAACTATAGTTGCATTTGAAACAAAACCATTTTACCCCGTAGTGAGGACCGAGGCAATAAAGGAAGCATAGATATAGGCAAAGGTCAAGGTGAAGGCAATTTCTATCCAAGTGGATCTAGTTCATGTTGTTTTTTATTTAGTTGACCTCGCATCAATAGTAGATCCATATAAAGTGGGATACCCTGTTGAAAAGCACTCGTAGTTTCAGTACTTTACCAAGATGATGTTTACTTTTAACCGACAACTAGAACGGAGGCAAAGCCAAAGGTAGCATAGCTTGTTCCAGTTCCAATCGATCCGGTTGGAGTTTCTCTAGTTTTTATTGAAGAATCATTTTACCCAGTTATTTATCCAGGTTCATAGCCAACAACATAGGTAGGAGTAACGTTATCCGCATTAAAGAAAACGTTTGAGACAGATCGAGAGCCATAGCCACCTGCTATTCTGGTTTATTAAGATCTTCTAGTTTCAATTCTAGGTTCCCCGAGCTTTTCCACACAAGGCCAGCGGGCTACGAGATAATAGATAAGGCTAAAAGAATGAGTAGGTACCCTGATCGGTTCACCCACCACTATACTCGTAGTATATTGCCTTTAAGTGCCATAGGCAGTTCGGTTGCCATTCCATCCCACGTGGACCTTCAATCCAATCCATAATATCGAAGTGTTCGATTTTCACAGTAGGCCAGCACGCTGAAGGCCTAGCTCACCGGGACATCACAGACTCTTTTTTATCCCTTAGCAGGGACTATTTCCAACAAACCAGAAAACGTTGCCACAGGATTCCATACAACTCATAAAGATCTACGTTATACACCGCGCCTCCTACGCCCCTCACCTACAATTTCTCTCCAGTTAGAACAGGACTTAAAGCAACCTATCACTAGACAAGAAGTAAGGTGTTTCCCCTATATGCAATGCACTTATCTCGAATCGCTGGTCCTCCAAACATAAGAGTAGCCCCACTACCTCCCCACCACTCGCTTGAAAGTCACTCTTGATGCTTCACCGGGCAATTACAGTCAACTTCATAGGGCCAACACATTTCGGTAAAGCAGTCCTACCTAAGATCGCTTTCATAATCTCAGAATAACTAACCTGTCTGGAATCCACCCTTCCCTTAATCGCATCCAATAATCTCACTGCCCTCTAGCCTAATTTCTAATCAGAGTTAGTGTCGCGTTCAAAAAGTTTCACTCCCAAAAGAGAGGTCGGAGGGGACACGTATCCCTGGATAGCAGTCCCATTCATTCAGAGCGAGTGATAGACCAGTAGCGAGCGAGGGATAGACCAGTAACGAGAGATAACTCAAGCCAAGCCCCTTCCTTAATGAAGGAGAACCCAGCTAGTATGGACATGACCCTACATGGGGGGATTAAGTCACTATCTCCATATAGATAAGGAATGGGAAAGGGAAGATAAGGTGAGAGAAAGAACGTCTAAAATAAAGCATCTCGGAACCAAAGCCTTTTCTATTTATGATAGAATCACAGGACAATCACCAAATACTAAATAATAACTCACCAATATACGAAATAATACCCCATCTATATTATATACGAGTCACCAAAGCCTTAGTTATTTACGAAGCCCAAAGATCTATTTACGAAAGAATAAGCCTTAAAGGACTCACTTGTAGATTGACCCAACTTACAACCTTGTAGATACAGAAAGTTACCTCACTTACCTACCATTAACTAGCACTCCTTTCCAATAGATACAGTTACCTAACTTACCTACCCTAGTCCAATCACTCCTTAGATTAATACGTCGAACGACTTCAGACTGACTCAACGCCGAAAGGCATTTTCATGCCCTTACTTACAAGAAAGAAAGCACAAAACCCGCCTGTAAGGGTTCGCTAATAAAAGCAATCAAAGAGTAGTATTAGCAATAGGCGTATCATTTTGTCATAGAATATGATTTCACCACTTCTCTTATCCTCGTTGAACGACAACTTGGGTGCAATCCCCCTATCAGTTAGGCAGTCAGATGGCCTAGGAAACGATATGCTAGCATACCGCTGAGATCCTTAAACGACTCCCTTCCTTATAGAAGAAGCGACCAGACCTAGGAAAGTAAGGACTCTCCCGTATTAAGGAATGACAATGCATCGCATGCATGATTAAGTCTAGAGATTTCAAAAAGAGGATAAATAACTCCATAACACTATTCCACTTAGCTACCGAATCAAGAAAGGTTTCCGTTCCTTTATCCAAACAAAGTGTTAAGGAGAAGGCAAGCGTAATTATGTCTATAATAAAGCGTAATTACATATATAATGAATTACCAACAACATTGTTGAAGGATTGACCTTACTGGCCAACTCTTCATTTTCTGACAACCCTGCTATTTTTCCTTCCCTGATGCGGGAAAGAGCTAACACACCTGTATTACTTATTTGGTGTGGGGGCTGGTCGAGCGATAAATCCCTGTTTTTCTCTCTCGTTGTGCTTGAACCACAACACATTACTGTTTGAGGGGCTGAGGTCAAGTGGAAGAATGGCAACAGAAAAGAAAAAGGAAGGAGGTTACTAAAGATCTGAATGGTTGCCCGAAAGAAAAAAGACTCCGATAATAATTAAATCATAATCAATGCACAATTACATATATAATTCATGACCAGATTGACAGATTGGATTTGAGGGGAATAAATATTGTTAATGTTTATGCCATTATTATAGTTCTTTGCATTTCAATAGATAATAGCAACATAAGAACAAGATCACTGAGAAATACACATTCACAAGAGACACAACATTTATCCGAGGAAACCCTCTAGGGGAAGAAAACCCAACAAAACTTCCTTAATATAAATAGCCAATACAATGCCAAGAGATCTCTATGCTAAAACAGAAAGTCCTCTCCAATATATGCTTCACTCTCTCTCTCTCCTTTGCCGGTAACAGATCAGAACTTGTCTCTCAAACTGAGCAAGTGAGTTATGTTCAAATGAGGTGCTAGCTTCCTTTATTTATACAAGTTTTGGCACGTGTGAAGTGTCTCTTCACTGGAGGGTCGACTTCTCAATCTGGGTGGGTAAACCCACCTTTATTATATTTCCGGGTCTCTTAATTAACTGCTGGGGCCAACTTCTTATTCTGCCTATTACAATTGTCTTTTGACCAATCCGCAAAAGGGGATTTGGTCAATTAACCACAATAACTTCTTATTCTCATTATTACAATTGTCTTTGACCGGTTACGATCAATCCACAATGGGATTGATCCTATGAATAAAATATCAATAATAATAAGAATACTTTGCAGTTACAGCATATTTCAACACCCCTTTAACAAGAAGGGTATCTTCACAAAGATGCGCGCGAGAGAGAGGACAACATCATCAACAACATCGTGGGAGGACAACATCATTAATATCATCTTGGTACACTGACTGGAGTATCTATAAACCATCGGAAGTTTTCTTCATCGACAACACGTCATTCTCGAAAAGAATGCCATCATCATCCGCATCAAAAATGTATCAGTAAAAATGATACCCCATCACGCGACTAGTCAGTCTTATCACATTCAGATCCAAGGTTCTATGTCACGCCTATTAAGTCGGGTATCCTGCAAGTCACATCTGATTTACGCCTAACAATCCAGGGTCGGCAAAGGCATACATCATCTTGCTTTACGCCTACATCATCGTAAGCAAGGAACACATCATCATCTTGCTTTACGCCTAATAGTGAGGTCAAAAGCAAGGAATCATCTTGCTTTTATCGCTTCATCAGTTGAGGTCGAAGAAAGGAACACACAACGTCAAGCTTTACATCTAACAACTAGGAAAGAAGCAAGGAACAAACGGCGTAATGCTTTACGTCTAAAAACTAGACGTAAAGCAAGATGATAAATGTTCCTTGCTTCTGACCCAACTGTCAGAAGCAAGGAACACACACATCATCTTGCTTTATTTCAACAACTAGGTCGAAGCAAGGAATCATCTTGCTTTACCGCTAACAACCAGGTCAGAAGCAAAGAACACACACTAATCTGGTTTATCAGCTTCTAACAATGAGGTCATAAGGAAGGAATCATCTTGCTTTCACGCCTAACAACTTATAACGGCTAGCGAATCATCTGTTTTCACGCCTTAACAATGAGGTCGTTAAAGGAATACTATCAATCCTTTACTTTTTACGCCTAACAAATCCAGGTTAGAGCAAGGAATCATATATACTCCGGAGTAGTCCTTTTTCGTACAATACCAAGTTTATCTCGAAGTGTTCAAACTTTACACGAAGGAGTTTGGTCAACACATCGTTAACCTCGTTATCCAGGTTAACATAATGGTGAGCTTCGAGGTCTCCTCTCTGCACCATAGCATGAATGTAGTGATACTTTATTTCTATGTTCTTCGACTTGTCGTGGAATATATGATTCTCCGTCATCTTTATGCATCTTTGGTTGTCACATAGATAGTGGTTGCTTCCCATCTCTAGGGCTAATAGACTGTCACGAACTGCTTCATGGCAGGTAGCTTCGGCAGCTAGCGTAACATGCGGTAATGTACCGCGTCCGGCCGCGGCCGAGAGCAATACTCGGATTGCTTCCCGCCAATTTATGATCATACCAAATTGAATAAAAGTGCTTTTTCCGCCGCCAACGCTTCCTACTAATCAATCAAGAGTATCCACTCAATGTGAAATTATGATCTTCATCATAATTGAGACCACACTCCACGTGACCTTTAAGGTACCTCATCACATGTTTTGCGCCCACTAGGTGAACATGTCTGGTTCTACCGTAAACTAACTCAAGGTGTTCACAAAAAAATGTCTCAACAGGTTCGTTAGGTACATCAACGATCCAATAATTCCATTCACGCTTGTGGCATCTATCAAGTCTCCGACGAAGTATCACTCAACGCCTTCTTGCTTCCATGGGTGTATTATTCCATGGTTTCAGATTCCAAAGATGTCAATCTCTTTAAGATTCCGACCAGGTACTTCCCTTTGTTGGTGAAGACATCCCCAGACTCTTTCATACCTCAAGACCTAAGAAATAATGCATTAGGCCAGTCTTTCATTTCAAATTCTTCAGTGTCTCCTTTTTACATTCACGAACTTCTTCTCCCGCTAAGAATAAGTCATCCACATATATAGCGCAAGATTACCGCCTCATTATCCATGATCTTGAAATAGAGATTTGAGTCCGCTTTACTCTTTGTAAAGCCCACCAATAAGAAACTGCCTATAACGGCCATACTAAGCCTTCCTCGAGCTTGCTTCAACTGCAGATAAGCATTTCTTCAATCTACGACATGAGATTCTCGCTTCAACCTCAAATCAGGTTGCTCATACCGGCTTATCACCACGAAAGTTGCTCCCTACGTCCATCCGCAAATTCACTTCAATCTTGGCCGCAAGAGCTATGTTGGTTTTGATTGAAGTGTATCTCGCCACAAGAGTGAATGTCTCTTAATAGTCAATACCTTCCTTCTAGAAAAAATCCACGAGCGACAAACCCTGCTTTATATTTCTCAATACTCCATCAGCAACATGTTTTATTTTGAAGAGCCACTTTGATGATACCAAATCCTTACCTTTTGGTCTGGAAACAATTTCCAATACATCGCTCTTTATTATGATGTATTCCCGTATCATACAGATTCTACCATTCCTTCTTTGAATGGTTTCTTCAAAGCGTAGGCTCCTCATCTAGAGATCACACATCAAAGCCGTAACTAGAGAATGGTTTTGGTCTTTTCACATGTCTCGAAGTTCCTTCGAACACTCATACTTCTCTCCATCTTGAATAAGTTTCTTTCCTCAAGCGTGCTTTCTTTTATGGGAGAAGGTCATTTGAGGAGGTTCTTGGAACTTCTGCTACATCATGGTCTTCAAGAGTTTCCTCATCGTAGCTACAACTTCCTCACCGGGTTTTATCCTTCCTGAACTTTCTCACGACTGCATCCTCGGGATTACGGGTTCCTCTTTTTATATTTCTTCAAGCCGACATCTTCTTGATTTTTAAGTGATGCTTCTTCATCAATGGTCACACCCCTGCTGATCTCAATGTGGTGGTGACCATGTATGTAGATTCTCAAGGCCTTGAGACCTCATAGTATCCCACAAATATTTCCATCTTTTTGGAGGGTTCCAAAATTATTTCTTCTTCTTCGAAATGTATAAATACCTGGCAGCCAAATATTTTGAGAGATGGCTTACCGCTTCTTTCCTATGAACATCTCTTCCGGTATTGAAACCCGCGCGCTTGGATAATCGATTTTGCACATAAACTGTTGTTTTTGTTGCTTCTGTCGATAAGCACATTGGAAGATCTTTGATCATGGATCATTGTCTTCATAGCTTCCATAATTGTATTGTTCTTCCTTCTCAGCTACACCGCTTTGTTGAGGATTATAGGGAGTAGTGGAGTTATCTGATAGATTCCAAATATCTCCACTCAATGGATGATGGCATCACATACATCCGAATGAATGAGTTTTGTATCCTTCTGGGTCATTCCTCTTGAAATGGTTCTTGATGTTCTTCCTTGTGCACATCCACTATGCCTTCATGGTCACCTTCCTTTGAGTTTTTGGTAAACTTGTGACCGCTTTTGCATATGTATGGTAGTGCCTGTAGCTGATGTGAGCTAATCTTCTATGCCAAGATTCTTCACTGGCATGGGTCATGGAAGCTTCTCGAGTGACCCTTTAGCTCGTGCAAGTCACTTTCTTCTCTTCCGATGATTGCTTCATTTATGATCTCTCCTTAGCATGTTTCCTTCTGCAACCTACTCTATAGCTTCCTCATGTGACCCGGAGCAGGTCAACAAAACAACAAGCAAGAATAATATCCTTCTGCAATATAAAGCAATAATAATACAAAGAAGCCCCTTTAGAGCTATCACTTATAACACCTAAGCAAAGATTAAAAGGTAAGGAATACAATATGAAGAGTGTTGACCTCATTTCATAGTGTTGTGACCAAGCATTTTCCATGGCAATCTTAAACTAACACACTAGGTTTCTCTTGTGAGTTGTTAGTTGTATCATGCAAAGTATATACCTCTATATGCTCACATGCTGGTATATTACTTTCACGACGAACGCTATTCCTAACTATAGTCATCGTACTGTCATGTACCTTGAATCTTTATTGGTCTTGATTAGTCAAACCTCGAGCCTGTCTCAAGAATGAGTGCTTGCTTTTCTTCCGTGTCTCCTTCACTCAAGTGATGAGTGCTTTCTTCAACGGTCTTCAGATCAGACAATACGCTATCTTGAGAAAAGTTTAGGTTAGAGGATAGCTTCCGGTGGATCAATTTAATTTTCAATAATTTGATCATAGCTTCAACATGCAACACTAATAATGTCATGAAAATAAATGCATATCGTAATAATCACACCTAGGTTGCACAATTCCTCCAATGCTCGATCTTTAGATCCTTCAATCTAGCAAGAGATCCTCTCCCTTAAATCTTTAGGGTTTAACCATATGTGAGTACATTCCTTGGATAGCATTTGCAGGTATTGGTTCCATCTGGTAGCAGCGGTTCTCATTACCAACTCTTAAGAAACTTCAAGGGTGATTGTAACTGGTTCTAAGGCTGCAGAATCAACCGGTACTTAGGGTTTTATGAGGAAAACCCTAATTTTCCAAACTTAAAATTTTGAAATTCAGATCCAGTCGATAGATGTGCACTGAGTTGAGGCGATTTAGCTGGTGCAGTTGTAATTTCGAAAATCCAACTTTTTACCCCAACCAAGGATTCGTATCGGACCTGGTGCTCGGGTTTTCTTGTACTGGTACTGTTTTTCGTACTTTGTAGGAAACTAGGTTTCAGAGATATAGCCACCTATGCAGCGCGATAGTGCCAGATCCTTAGAGGGCACAACCTTCTATAGTTTCAGAATGAAAGATTCACTATTGAAAACCCTAATTTGCGGTGTACCGCACGTTGACGCTTTTCCTTTAAATATGCTTCCTTCAAATTTTGATTTTGATACCATGTTAATGTTTATTCCATTATTATGTTCTTTGCATTTCAAAAGATAATAGCAACATAAGAACAAGATCATCTGTGAAATGTTACATATTCACAAGAGACACATCATTTATCTTGGAAACCCTCTAGGGAAGAAAACCCATAAAAATTCTTTAATATAGATAGCCAAAACAAAGCCAAGAGATAACTCAAAAAAGAAAGTCCTCTCCAAGATATATGCCAATTTCCTCTCTCTACTTTCTTGCCAAGAATGTATCAGGAAATTGTCTCTCAACCGAAGCAAGTGATTGCAGTCACCAGAGGCTCTAGCCTCCTTTTATTTATACAAGTTCTCGCACGTGTAAAGTGTCTCTTCACCGCGTGGTCGACTTCTGCAACTGGGTGGGTAAAACCACCTTTATTATATTTCGGTTCTTAATTAACCGTCAAATGTAATTTTATTCTCGCTGTCTATTACAATTGTCTTTGACCAATCCGCAAAAGGGGATTTGGTCCTATTACAATATCCCACATGATCAATCCAATGGGGATTGATCCTATGGAATAAATATCATCAATAATAATAAGAATACTCTTTGCAGTTACATTATTTCAACAAATATGAGGCATAACGTATTGTCAGAAGAAATAAAGGGATAACCTTACCTGAGCTATCTCTTCGAGGTACGAGTCGCTCGCCTGACAAAGAGCTCTGCGAAGGAAGGGCTTCCTCCTTATCATTCAAGGCCCAACCCTGGGTATGTTCTATCTTCACGAACCAAGACTTCCTTGGCTAACGACTGCCACTATTTGAGAACTCAGTTTGGTGAATCAAAGAAAATATTGCATCCATACGAACCAGAAGGTTTAGGTAGTGGGCAACCTGGAAAACACAAACACAAATAGGCGCATCCGCAGGAAGACACTTATCCACTCAGCGAACGATACTACTAAACGAATGGTACTTGAAGAATTGTTACTGAACATTCCTCCTGTAATAGGTAATGCTCTCGTAGCAATTACATCTCGTTGTTCGGGCTGTCTGTTCATCTCACTCACTATTGATTGGCCATTTGATGAATGGTCACAGTGCTGTTCTTCTTAGGTCGGCTTGTCGCTATCTTGTGGTACCAGGCCATAACGATCAAATTTGAATCGCGGACCCCCGTTCGATGAAACAACAACTTGTAGAATCAAGTACGGAGTGGCCCAGGTTAGTCTTTCCCAATACAATACAATCTATTTTACAAGGTGAAATCACTTCCGAACAAAAGAGGTCAAGGTTACTCTATTGGATTTCTCATTGGGTTCGAAAGCACACTCATCTTCTGGCTTTATTCTATTTCCCACTTCCCCTCGACCATCCAAACACCCGGAAGCTAATACCATTCCAATGCTCCTTTTCGCCATGCATAAGTTGTTCGCCATGCAGCATAAGCTAGACAAACAATTGATAGAAGCACGAAAATCCAACCAATATAAATGAAATCTTTAGGTCTACTCACCAATACATTGAAACTAATAGCCAGGGGAGGGCTGGGCTGTTGAACATAACAACGAACAATAACTCGAGCAAACAAACATCTCATAACGAATCATCAATTGGATGGGCATCGAAAAAAATATCCTTCCTTCGATACCTGAGTCGTAACGAATCAGCTTCTCTGGTCCCTATCAATTTGGAATGCAACAAGAAGATGAATAAGGCTAGCTATTAGTAAGAAAGAAGATCGATGAGATCATATTAGGGAAATAGAAACCTCACTCAAGAAACTCCAATCCCGACCCCTTTTGAACTCATTGAGGCCGCTTTCAACCTCATTGTGCCGGTTGTCATTTATCTCATGGTGCGCAGAGGGTGTAGCTCCAACTACTCTATGCCCAAATTCAATAGCTATTTGACTAGTCAGAAGTAGGGGAACGGACCCCGAGCAGGACCACTAGGTGTCATTTCTATTCCCCATATTTGACCCCGACCCAGGCCAAAAATGATCACCATTTTACATATCATTAGGGCACCTTGTATCATACTTTGTTATTCCTTGACATAATATAGAAATGAGGGCGTAATTATTATAAAAAATGATTCAATTTTAACACATACCCAACCCACTCTATTTTTTATAATTTATCATAGCTACGTGGCAGCTTGCCCTCATCGATCACCTTGGTAGCTTATCTCCTCAGAACCTTTCCTTTCTATTATATATATGCCGTGTCTAGCGGAGGAGGAGCAAGTAAGACTTTATATTGTAGTTATACTGTAGATAGAAGGATCACTTCGCTTGCCATTGCCCGTACCAGAAAATATCCAATCATCATAGTTCCCTTAAAGAGAAGTTCTTATTTTATTGCTCTTTATTACTTGGATGACTATCGTCAGAAACTATGTGTAACCACTGTTTATTCTCTAGAGAAAGATAGCCCCTTCGGGTTAGATCGCTTCGCTTGCCCTATTCCCCGTTACCCGTAAGTTGTCTCGTAGAGTTTACACAAATACTTTCTATTTGCCTTGGTCCTTTACTACTTGATCCAACAACACAAGGCTTCCCTCACCAGTTCATTCCAACACAGGAATCAAACAACAAGCTATGTTTTGGACTTTCTACCACCACCCCAACAACAGATTTCAGTATTCTTTCATGCTATAAACCACCCACAGGGAAAACCATCAACACATAATTGATTTTCATCAGGACCATTCAATCACTTACATCACCACTAAGTAGGCTCAGAACAAAACTACACAAACCATTCATAAGCTAGCTAGACAGGTTCAAACACCAACCATTCGTTATCAAGTCTCAAAACAGAAAGAAATATCCTTTTATCACAGTCAATCAACAATAGGACCATCATTCGTTCAATCACATCAGAAAGACATTCATACAGTCAATTACAAATAACAGATTAGGCTTCTCATAAAATACAATTGACTCATGCAATCACTAGATAATAACAAACAAAATTACAACCTCATTTCCTAGCAAATTACAAGCAGAATTCACCATCCCAATCACAAAGTGCATCATTAATAAGATCACGTTCACTTTCCCACTTGAAATGTATACGTGATCGATGATAAGTGAAGGGCTTATACGTAAACCTAAGATACATTGTCCTAGCTGATAGACGTGACCGAAGCGAAAGGGGTACACATGTACAAGGTTGCGACAACCCAACTTTCATTCTTTGCTGGTTTTACTCGACTAACATTCATTCTAATAGCTTGCTTGATCTTGACATTGTCTAGACTTGCTCTCTTTATATGATGCATGTTGAAAGCCACTGCCACTCAGATTGATTCGTTAAGCTTTTCATCCCTTGTACTCCAAGAGTAGAGAGAAGTGGACTTGAGGAAAGGATAGGAATCTAGGAAGACGGAAAGAGAGCAGAACTTACCATAGGAATTGAGGAGTGAAATACTTATAGACAGAGAAGTATTAATGATAAAAGTTGGGATTAGATCCTTAGTATGTATCAATTAGATTGTTTAGATATCAAGTATATCAAATTATCTTTAGGATATATAAAGTATATTAGTATCCTTTAGTTTATATTATTTTAGCAAATAGAAATATAAAGTAATCAAGTTGAGTCATTTAGAATCTTATAAAATAGAGGGCCAGCTATCCTCACCCGATACCAATTACCAATTGGCCTTATAGCTCCTTTTTCCTTCTATAAACCACCCTTGAATACAAGACCCGGAGAAACACACTTTATAGTCAGCAATGAATAGCTTGATTAACTACCATATTTATGAAGGAGGTTTATTATCTTAGTCTTAGAAGTCTAAATAAGTGCCTACCCCTTTTCGAATGGTAGTACAATACAACTTATCATAGTGCAGGTTTATTATCTTAGTCTTAGAAGTCTAAATAAGTGCCTGGCAATTCTTCAATGAGGTGGGTATTACAACTTATCATAGTGCTACAAAAATGTAACCATATGAAGTTGTCTATGGCTAAAAGCTTCTCTCAGTGGCTTTGTATTTACTGGGCACATCTAAGGTTGAGTAAGTGGATCGCACACTTAAAACCAGAGCAACCATTCTCAGTACACTTAAGGATAATTTGTTTTGGCTCAAAATAGAATGAAGCAGCAGGTGAAACCTTAGAAAATGTGTAAGCAACTAATTACAATTACCTTGGGAATTGAAACTTATAGCTATTATAAGGGAAAAGCTTCTGCTGCTTGAATTCACTAAATTAGATCTATATTATATATATATATATATATATATATATATATATATAACGGGCTCTGCCTCTCCTACTTCAGGGTCCCAATATGGAGAACAAATTCGAACTATAACTAAAAATGCCATGGACTCTATAAAAGGATCCACGCCGGATACTCCCCGGTATTCTAAATCCCAAACTGCTACTCCCACCTTTGCTTCTTTTGATGCCTCCGCCTCTGATGCCTTCGGGGTATACTGCAGCAGGAACTAGATATAGAACTAGGCGAAGGTAAGTTGGCATCATATTTGTATATAAAACAGGCTATTGAACGGCTGGAAGGGAAGCTGGGATTTGGTCAACTAGTTCTGGTCCATCGACGGGTTCAACTGGATCCCGATCTCTAACTTCTGCATTAACGGGTGAAACTCCAACCGGATCAAATGGAACTCAATTTGTTACCAGCGCCTATGCTTCTGTCTATGGTTCTTTTCATCTCAGCAAAGGGATAAGAACTTTCTCTTCTTTCACTTGCCCCCACCCCCGATCAAACCAATGGCCCAAATGTCGTGGAGCTCCCGACGATGTGTTTTTCTCTCAGTAGGGAGCTCTCAATACCAGTTTTGGAATCACCGGAACCACGAGACCAGAACCAGGAACGAATGATCCACTAGCAAATGAGATAAGCTGAATAACCCGAGATGTATGAAGTTCCTTCCCCTCTCTCCGTAAAAAGTATATTCATTTGATCAATTGGAATGAAAACACATTCTTTTACTTGATCGACATCAATTGGTTCAATGGATACCACTTAAATAGGTTCTGCTTCTTGCTTCTTGCTTTTCTCCATAATACGTGGGGCTCGATGGAAGGAGGACGGAGCGCAGGAAAGGGAAGAATCGATACTCGATGTACGAAGAGTAGATTCCATGGCTGGCCACTTTGATGATTTGTGTGTAGTGTTTTATGTGGGTTTCATTTTTTTGTTGCCATTGATTTTTTTTTGCTGTTTTGGTTGTTTTTTTTTAAAGAATTCTCAGCATTGCCATGCTATTTTTTGGTTGTTTTTTTTAAAGAATTCTCAGCATGGCCATGCTGTTTTTTGGTCTGATATTTTATTTTTCCTGTGTGTTTTCTTATCTATTCATTTTACCTTCCTTCATAGCGTTTTTTCCCACCTTGGGCTTAATCTGTGGGAAATTAAACAAGCCCAAACAACCAAGTTGATGCAGATTCCACATGGGCAGTGGGTGCAGGAAGTCTAAGACTGTACTCATTTTCTGTCTATTCTGTAGATTCGGTAGGAGGAGCTGTTTTTTTAAAGACAATGCAGGTAGATTCGGTGGAGGAGCTGTTGAATATCTGTGTGTGAAAAGGGCAGAGGGCGACTCTTCTTTCGGTGTAAAACCCATATAATCCTTCTTATTGTAAATACAACCGATGCCCTCTCTTAACTGATTCTAATCTCTTTTAAGTATTTTTTAAAAATACATTACAATGCATGTTTAATATATATTACGAATTTTTTGGTATCTTTGAAAGATCTCTTATAAGATTTTTGGATTTTGATTTTGTTGGGTTTAGTGGATATGCACCTGTATATTCATTTTCTCTTGGCGGAACTCGGCCATACTGCCTCCAGTTAGGGGTCGCGACGGGTCTGTGGGTGCCCATGTTTTATGATACAAATGTGAGCGGGCTATCAGTAGATATTGGTCAGCCAGCCTTTACTGATGCAAGACCACTCGCTATGTCTCTGTTAGGCACTGTTTTTGGACTGTGATATCTAGTTAGTGGGTGTCGTGACTTGAGTTCATTACCACCATGATATGGGTTACAGTCTCGGCAGTCCCAAATAGCCCAGCTGATGCAGATACCTTAGATGCAGTGGGCACAAGTGAAGGCTAGGGGTATGCATGGTTTGATTTGACTCATTTTCTGCTGCATAATTATATAACGTTTGTTTTTAAAAATTTGAGGTAATGCAGGTAAAGGAAGGTGGATAAGATGTTGAATATCTGTGTGAAAGTGGCAGAGTGTGAGTCGTTAGTCATTTTCATTTCAAATACAATTGATTTCTCTTTAATATTTTTATAATGTATTACAGTCTGGTTTTTAATGTTTCTCATGAGATTTTTTGTTGTCTTTTACAGATTTCTCATAAGATTTTTTTGTTTTGCTGGGTTCAATGGGCGGGGAAATGAAGGCAGTTCAATGATGAAAATTCCAGAGGTGCAATGGGCACAATTATGTATGGTTTAATCTATCTCATTTTCTTATATAGTGTGTTTTTTAAGAACAAGTATGTATGGTTTAATCTATCTCATTTTCTTATATAGTGCGTGCTTTTTAAAATTTAGAGATAATGTAGGTAAAGAAAGGTGGATGAGTTGTTGAATAATCTTTGAGTGAGAGGGGCAGAGAGTGAGTCTTCTCTTGGTGCAAATCCTATGAATAATAGTCCTCTCTTGTGCAAATCCTATGTAATTATTCTTATTTCGAAAACAATTGATCCGCTCCCTCTTCTCCTGTCTAGGGTTTATGATTTTTGGCATCTCTTTAATATTTACTATTTTTATAATATGTTACAGTTTATGCTTATTATTTCTGATGATATTTTTGTTATTTTTTAAAGATTTTTTGATTTTGATCTTGTTGGGTTTAATGAGTGGTGTAATCAAGGTACCTGCCTTGAAGGCTAAGAAGGTATGTATGGTTTAATTTAACTCATTTTCTGCTACATAATGTGTGTTTTTTTAAATTTAAAGGCCTACATAATGTGCCTTTTTTAAAATTTAAAGGCAATGTAGGGAAATGATGGTGGAGGTAAGTGGAGCTTTGTTGAATATCTTTATGTGACAAGGGCAAAGGGTGAGGCCTTTTTATGTAATCCTCTTCATTTCAATTACAATTTTCTCCTCCCTATCTATTTAGGTTTTAAGAGTTTTGGTCTTTGCATAAGATGAACTTCAACAGACAATATTTGGTTTCTTTTTAATATTTTTTTATAACAGTCTATGTTTAATATTTCTCATGAGATTTTTGGTGTTTTTAAAAGATTTTTCATAAGATTTTTTTATTTTGTTTTTGTTGTCAGTGGGAGGGTACTGTACTGGACACTAAGGCAGACCCAAATAGTCTAGTTGATGTTGATTCCATTGGTGCAGTGAAGGCTAAGGAGAAGGTATGTATTGTTGAGTTAACTTATTTTTTGCTACATAATTATATAATGTGTGTTTTAAAAAAAAATTAGAGGCAATGTAGGTAAAGGTAAGTGAAGTTTTGTTGAATATTTGTGTGTTAGAGGGGCACATGGTTTTTGTGTGAGGAGCACAGGGTGAATCGTTTTTGGGTGCTAAACCCATGTAATCTTCATTTTTTAAGATGCAATTGTGCTCTTCTCTCCTTACCCATTGAGGCTTTTCGATTTTTGGTCTTTGCATAAGATGTATTGCTTAAGGTTTTTGGTGTCTATTTCATATTTTTTTATAATATATCATAGTCTATATTTAATATTTTTCTTGAGTTTTTGGTGTCTTTTAAAGATTTCTCATAAAAAAATTTGATTTTGTTTTTATTGGGTTTAGTGGGTGGGGAGATGGCAAGTCGAAACAACCCAATGATGTAGATTTCGTACATGCATGGGCATAGATGAAGGCTAAGGATGAGGTAAGTTTGGTTTAATTTAACTCATTTTTTGCTACATTTTTTTCCCTGAAAAAAACTTGTAAATTGTATTAAAGGAGAGAAATTTGTATTATGTGTATGCACATTTGTATTCTGAGCCATGTTGTGGATTGGTTCCCCAAATTTGGAAGTTCCTCATAAGTAAGGCCATAAGTGATGTTTGAATTGGCCACTTATCAAAAATATAAATTGTTCATATACTTCCAAGATTTTAAAAGACATATAGCCAAACATATCTAGGCTACAATCCCTTCTCTTATTTTCATATAATTGTCGATAGTTGAAAAACAAAAAACTAACATGCTATC
>SNQJ01S0131298.1:25967-38529 GCA_010110895.2 Picea sitchensis | reverse complement strand
TGTTCATGTTTAAGAAAATATATATTGAGCTATTTAAAGAGGCATACACATGATTGAAGTTGCAGGTTGGCTAAAGAAACCATAAGAGAAAATTATTAGTGTTAAATGAGTTTTGGTTTTCTTTCCCTCTTGTACATTATTTCTTTTCATTTCCCCCTTCTACTTGATCTTCCATGCTGTAGACAAAGCCTTAATAAGTCATATTTAACAAATATTGCAATGAATGTTTATTTTGATTTGTGTTGTATTATATTTAAAAGGATTTATATTAACTGATTGAAATGGAAATGACAAAAAAGATGAGATTCTTTAGCAGGGAAAGCAGAGGGAGTAACAAGGGTAACAAAGGAGGAAGTGGCAAAAGGCCTAACATGTTTTGGCAGCAATGGAGACACAAGAGGATACGGTTCTCTATCCATTTTGATGCATATTTAGATGAGTTCAACTAACTGGTTATCTAAACCTCAGTGGGTATCCTCCCTTATCCCAACCTCCAACTTCTCCTAGTGTACCTTTGCAACATCACCCCAATATCATGGACATTCCCGAGCCTCCTATTCAGCCTGCAAACGATGATTGGGATAATAATCTAGTGAATCCTCCTTCTGGTACTGCACATTTTCCCGTCAATCCCATAGATCCCCCTCTACCTCATCACACAATGTCTTTTGTTACATCATCTTCTTTCGTATCCTATTATCTTCCCAAGGAACATAGAGTGCCCTCTCGTGAAATTCAAATTGAGAAAGGGAAGAGGCCTATTATTACCCCTAGCACCGATACATCCCAGTCATCCTCTATGCACTCAATGCAAAAGTTAACAAAGACAAAATGTGGTAAGAGGGAAATAACCTTCAGTGACATGCATCCAAAGTTAAGTAAGTATGAAGAGAAAAGTGATTTTCTTGAGAATGTACAAAATCTTAAACCAGATGAGTCTGAAGGCAGGAAATAAAGAGAAGTTTATTTTAAGAATAAATTCCCCCAACTCTTTTAACTTAAGTTATGATAATGTTGATTATTTTTACTTGGACATGTGAAACTTTATTTTGGGGCAGACAAGAAACATATGATATTTATTTTTGAAAGATGTAAAATATCATATTATTTTGTTATATGGGGAGTTACAAGTGTTTGCTGACATGAAATTATTTTGATGAATTCCTTTTCTTGATTTATTTTCTAATGTTGAATTGTATATATTCAAGTTATTTTGGGAGCTACAAGGGAAATTTTGTAAAATAAAGATACAAGGATCTAGTGGGACCCCACCTATTATTATTTAAAATATAGAAACATATTATGACCCTTATCTTAAATTAATATGTCTTTTCTTAAATGAAAAGTTAATTTAATCTAAAAAATGGTTGAAGTACCTAACTACTTCAAAGAAGATATAAAACTAAGGAAGGGGTTCAACAACAAGAGAAATAAAAATGAGACTACTAATAAGGTATGCTTAAGTTATGAGTGAGATATTCATCTATTCATCCCGTTCTGAGTTTTCATAAGAGTTGAACTGTCTTGTTGACAACAAGGTTGTTCTGAAGGTGGCAAAGAAAAGACTAGGATGCATTGATCTATGATATGCTCCAAGATTATTTATTTTATTGAAGTCTGTTTTGGATTAATTAGAAGTTTTGAAATCATTCAATGCTAATTAATGCAAGTTTTGCAGAGTTCAAAACTATGATGCACATGTAACTTGAAATGATCTAGACTGGTCTTGTGTTGTGATCTTTTCTTTTGACATTAATTGTCCATGTATGAGTTTTAATTACATCTTGGAATTCCAAGAGTTTCCCTGGTCTCGACCCTCACAGGGACTTGAAAATGACATTTTCATTTGCAACTTAGAGTTGGCATTAATAAAAGCTTCATCAATTTCTTCTCACTTTGAGAACTATTGGGATACTATTATTTCATATTTTATTACATCATTATTTTGTTTTAATTTTCATCTTTATTAGTCCTTTATTCACATACTCATTTCATTATTTCTTTGTGTCATATTCTTATTTTTTGTTAGTTTTTTGTAGCTTGGAGGTACTTCTGCATTGGCAGTGCCTAACATGTAGAAGTGACCGAGCAATTGTCTCTCTCTAGAGACTTGACTTTATAAAGTGATTTATAAAGTTAAGTGGGGTATTTTATTATTTAATGAGTAAAAGTGACTTTATAAAGTTTGGTTCACTTAAGTGATTTAAGTGAACTCAATGAAATATTAAGTCACATCTATTGATCTTGGGGAGAAAGATTGAATCTCAACCATTGAGATCTAGGGTTAGGGAAATTACTCATTAATGGGTAAATAAAAGGATCATGGGAGAGAGATAGGGGCACACTTTTTCCAAGAGAGATATAGAGATTGAGTTGAAAGAAAGGGATAAGAAGCAACAAGAGTGGGGTGCAAAGCCCAAGAGAAAGAGAGGACACACATCCCAAGAAGTTCAAAATTTATGACAACAGTACCATACAACACTTAATGTTGTCCATACAATTCATATTTAGCAGGTTGTACAACGAGGTTATGCATAAAAATCAAGGCAAGAGATAAGGGCATGGTTTTCGAGGCATTTGCTGTTGGAAGAATCTGTACAGTCCATACTAAAAGTACAATATATAATAGGCACAATTTTTGAGGTAGTTTTGGAGCTGGTGTAGACTATACATGGCCATATAATAGTGGCATATTTTTCAAGACAAAATTGGCACTGTTTTTGAGGAGGATATTGTGCTTGGATTGTGAGATAAGTATTGTCATTCTTTGTTGGAAATTTTTAATGCTGTAAACTTAGAAAATGTTTGTGAGCTCAATAAAAAAGAATCTCTCTTGGACTGGTTTTCCCGTCAGTGTTTTTTCCAGGGGAATTGCCCAAACATCTTATGTCAAATGTGTACTTGAATGCTTGTCTGCCGTTAATTTATTTCAGCTGCTAAGTTTCAAATTGCTTAGTCATTTGTATTTCTGCTCATAGTTCCATTTGAATGCATATGGTTTACTTGCATTATTGGTGAATGACTATTGGAGGTTGAAATATGTTTATTGATTAAGTGTTTGAAGAAAGTCACATTAAATTTAACATGGTATCAAAGCTTGGGCTCTGAGGTTTAGTGGACAAGATTTTGGCACTTGGATAACAATGACTTGCAGGGGTTCTTGCTAGGAAGAAAGAAGGGAAAAAGATTCTTGGTCATTTGGACAAGGGTGGATTCCAGTATTAGGTATGCAGATAGGTTGGAGGGGATCTCTAACTATCTGCAATGGAATGTGAGGATTGTAGTTGTTCTCAAGGAGAAAAATCTTTGGAATTTTGTGAGTACCACAGTGATAGTGCCTTCATCAAATCCCGTTACTGTAGACCTCCATGAGGTGAAGGAAGCAAGGACACAGAGGATACCCCTGGATGGGGTAAATACCACATGATCCCACATTTGGATAAGAAGACAACAATTAAGGAGATGTGGGATGCACTGACAAAATTGTACAAGAACGAGAATAGGAAGATGGCCCTAAGGGACAAGCTCCACAACACTAGGATGGCCAAGAGAGAGAGTGTGGCCTCCTATCTCACATGGATTAGGTAGGTGAAGGATGAGTTGGGTGTTGTTGGTGAGATTGTTCCAGACTCATAGTTGGTGTGCATAGCCCTGAAGGGCTTCACCAAAGAGTGGGATGCGTTCATGAAGTGCGTGGTGGTCATAGAGAAATTTCCCACTTGGGAGAGACTTTTGGATGATTTTACCCAAGAGGAGATCTGGGAGGGATCTCATAGTAGAGATCAAGAGAAGGCAGAGGGTGGTGTAGACAAGGAGAATGTTTCTCTTGTGGGAAAGAGCAAAGGCAAGAAGAAGGACATGAGAAAAGTGAAATGTTTTGCATGTCATAAGACTGGCCACTCTGCTAGTCAATGTTTGGACACGAAGAAGAGAAAGAAGGATCCAGAGGTATCAACATCAACTGAGGTTGATGAGTTTGATGAGAAGTTTGAGAAATGATTTTCTCTGATGACTTGTCTTTGAGGCAGTGATTGTCTAGTGTGTGAGGACATTGAAGCATGCTTTTTGGATAGTGGTGCATCTCGACATATGACGGGAATGAGGTCAATGCTCCTTAGTTTTTCAAAGATAGAATCAGACTTCTATGTGGGTTGTGGGGCTAGCACCAAGAATGTAGTGAAGGGGGTTGGATGTGTGATATTACAGGTAGAGTTAGGATGTTTTCTGGAGGTGACCGATGTATTGTTTTTTCTAGAGCTGCCAATAAATTTTCTCTCAGTGTTATATTTGGAGGATGAGGGATGTGTAGTTGTGTTCTTTTGTGGATAGGTGTTCCTATATCTAGAGGGAGCTACTCCAGACTCAACAATAATGCTTGGTGTCAAGTATGAGAGGTTATATAGGTTGCTGGGATAACCCGTGGTTAGATCCAGTGGATTCTTGGATTTAGAGTTATTGTCAGTATCAAAGACTGATAGTTGTGAGGCTTCTTCTAGTACAATCAAGCGACTTAGCTGCTATGTGATGACACAATTGGATGCTCAAGAGAGTGAGGATACTCTTAGGAACATATCTTGGATGCAAAGGTCTCCATATTAGAGTTCAACACATGTAGCAGTAGGGGCTTCCAATTTAGAGGGAGTAGAGGCTTCTAGTTCAGAGGGAGCAACTACAACAATAGATGAGATGATGAGGTTGAAGACATATCCAGGTGGAGGTTCCAGAAGTACCTACCTCACTAAGAGGGAGTGTTATTTTTTTGTAGCTCAGAGGTACTTTTGCATTAGCAATTCCCAACATGCAGAAGTGACCGAGCAAATGTATCTCTCTAGTTACTTGAATTTATAAAGTGATTTTAAAAATTCAGGTGGGGTCTTTTATTATTTAATGAGTAAAAACGACTTTATAAAGCTAGGGTCACTTAAGTGATTTAATTAAAATCAATGAAAGATTAATTCACGTCCATTGATCTTATGGAGAAATATTAAATCTCAACCATTGAGATCTAGCGTTAGGGAAGTTACTCATTAATGGGTAAATAAAAGGAGCATGGGAGAGAGATGGCGACAAACTTTTTCGAAGAGATTTAGAGAGATAGAGTTGAAAGAAAGGGAGAAGAAGCAACAAGATTGGGGTGCAAATCTCAAGAGAAAGAGAGGGAACACATCCCAAGAAGTTCATCATTTATGAATACAATACCATACATCACTTAATGTTGGTCGTACAGTTCAAATTCAACAGGCCGAACAATGAGGTTATGCACATAAATAGAGGAAGGAGATAAGGGCATGATTTTCGAGGCATTTGCTGTAGGAAGAATCCGTACAGTCTGTACTAAAAGTACACAAGATTTCAAGCATGATTTTCAAGGCAGTTTTGGAGCTGGTGTAGACTATATAGGGCCGTACAACAGTGGCACATTTTTTGAGGAGGATATTGTGTTGGATTGTGAGATAAGTACTGTCATTGTTTGTTGGAAATTTTTAATGCTGTAAACTCAAAAAAATTCTTTGAGCTCAATAAGAAAGAATATCTCTTGGACTAGTCTTCCCTTCGAGTTTTTTCCAAGGGAATTGCCCCAACATCTTGTGTCAAATGTGTACTTGAATGCTTGTTTCATGTTCATTTATTGCCACTGCTAGGTTTCAGATTGCTTAGTCATTTGTATTTCAACTCATAGTTCCAGTTGAATGCATATGATTTACTTGCATTATTGGTGAATAACTATTGGAGGTTTAAATATGGTTATTGACTAAGTGTTTGACAAAAGTCACAGTAAATTTAACATTTTTGAGTTATAATACTTACTTATATAAAACACATAAAAATTATATATTTTAAAAAGGATATCTGATCCAAGAACTACATTTCTTTAGGTCTGATTAAATTTTTGACAGGCTATAAACCAATGTAATAATCCCGCCTATCTCACCTAGCCCGATGAGATTCGAAAATATATGAGTAAGGAGTATTATCATTGCTTGCATCAACATTTCTTTGGCGACCATACCGGGGATATTTTTTTACTCTCTAGTTCTTTTCTTTTCTTTCTCTGATTTCAAGGACTTTGCCTACCCATAAACATCCAAACATAAGATTTCATTTGCTTGATCAAATAAGTATTTCTTAAGGCATATATGATTTGATTTTAAAAATTGCCATTTCTCGTGAACAACTTGAACATTCTTGGGAAGTTCTTTCTCATGACATAGGAATTCAAGAGCAAAGAGAGGGCATTGAAAGAAAACACAAGCTCATAACCATCCTCCTCATTAGAAGGTTTTCTTATGACCACTCAATCTTATGTATCATGACGAATGAGGGCTGAAACACCCGAATTCGATACTTTCCTTGAAATTGGAATAAATAAGGCAATCTTAGAAAACCTTTATCGAAAGAATTGACAATGTCTGTCTGATTCCAAGATTGAGGTTACAATTTTATAAAAAAAATTATCTCCTAAGAAGATCACAATGACTTATTTTGGTGGTTCTGGTACTACAAGCAGACCCACTTCCTCATGGACTTCTTCCTCATCCCTAATTAGAAGCATGTACAACCATTTCAATCATGTTCAATCTACAACAAATCCTACAAAGGTAATCAAACAATAAGGTTTATTCCAATTTGGAGAAAATGCTAACATTATTCCTTGGCATGTATCTTCTCCTTTCAATCTAAATCCAACAACCAATCCTCTTCCAAAATTTAAGGATCATTTTCCCAAATTCTTTGGCAGTGGAACTATCTCTGTCAATGAACATTTAGTTGCATTATCTAATGCATGCCATAATATAGGGGCAAATGATAATGATACATCTATGAGATTATTCGTTAACTCTTTGGAAGGGAAAGCTGTTGTAGATTTCTTTGAATTACTGCCTAAAATATTTTCGACTTGGACTGAGTTATGCTATTGGTTTAAATCCACTTATGGATAGCCCAAAGTACAATAGATTTGTTGATATATTATAACAATCTCATTTATAACAAAGGTGAAACAATCAAATCCTTTAATTTACGTTTCACTAAATTGTATAATCAGATCCTTGAGATTATCCAACCTCATAATCAAGCTGCTTTGATGCATTATTACAATGCATTACCTTATTATTATTGTCATATATTAGAAGAGAAAAATACTAACAGTCCAGGATCATCTCTGCAATCTTGTTTAGAATTCGAAGAACAATTGATAAGAACAAGTCTCCCTATTGAAGATCACGTTAAGCAAATTGGTATGTCAACTGTATTGTAGCTTGTACAGGACATGAGAAACACAATAATTTATTTTAAGAGAAAGGATGTTGCTTCAACCTCCGAAGAAACCTCCACACAAGATACCTTGAGAAATTAACCTCAAAGTTTTCATCCTAAGGAAATACTCTCAAGGGCATGGTGTAATTTCTATGAATAAAATCATGATGACAATACTTGTGAAGTTAGAAGGAATGCAAGAGAAGAAAGTTTTGGGAAAGTATCTGATTCCACAATCATTTATTTAGATTGGGTTCCTAAAGAGGACATAATGATGGTTGATCCTCAAAATAAATCTTATCGAAACAAGAACAAGGGTGGTCCTAAAAAAACATTTTTTCCCCAAGTACATCCTCTCATCAAACTGATTCTCAAGCTACAAGGGGCACTCACCATCTTGAGGTAAATCCAACCTCATCTTCTTCATCAAAGTATAATATTTTGAAACAATTGGATAATATTAAAGAAGACGCTTCTTTATTGGATATGGTAAATGTTCCTAAACAACAAAAGCATCTAAAATATTTTATGGAAGGTAAGACTGCTACTGTTTCCATTTTAACTGAAGAACAAGATGAATACGAATCGTATGTAAATAATTTAGGTGTATATAATCCCAGGAACCCAATTAAAAATCCTCTTATGTTTCAATGAAGATCATGAACAAATTCACACATTATTGTCTGATCGATGGGGGATATGGTTCGAATGTTATGTCTAAAATAATTATGGAAGAATTAGGTCTTTCACACACCAATGAAAATTCAAAAATCATGTTATCATATAATAGTCAACAACATGCTACCATTGGTGAAATTAAAGATATAACTTAGGTGTTGTGTGCACATCTTGAAATCAGAACTACCTGTAATATACAAGTCATTGATACGCCAATCAACAATTACTCTATTATTCTAGGAAGAGACTGACAAGATTTAACTGGTGGATATATGTCATTGGATGGAACACTCATGTCACTTCCTAAAAATGGAAAAAATATTAGTGTACTTCATGAAGGACGAATTTCACCATATATTGAAAGAGTCCACATGCAAATTTTATTGAAGAAGATATCGATGTATATTCTATATTTTTAGAAGAATATGATAATTATGTCACACAACCTCCTAATACTGATGGTATGTGGCATATGCATTTTGATGGTGCAAGTTCTAGTGAAGGAAATGGAGTTGTTATAATACTCTACTCTCATATAGGAAAAACTCATAATTTTCCTTACATGTTAGAGTTTGCATGTACTAATAATGCGACTGTCTTTGAAGCCGTAATGGTTGGAATGGGAAATTCTTTTAATTTAGGTTGTTATCATATTTTATGTCTTTTGGGATTCATAGATTATCATTATTTTTCTTAAGAAAATACATACCCCATCCAACAAGTTTTTAAAGAGATATACACAAGTGGTTGGAAACTAATTTCTAATTTATCGTCTTTCAATATTACTCATATAAGAAGAGAGATAAATTTAGTGGAAGATAAGTTGGATGTTTTCACAACCAGTCCTACAAGGAAATTACTCCCCGAAAGATCAAATTGCACTTTTATGTCTTTATATCGTCCTCATTTTCCAGACAACATTGAATCCTTGCAAGTTTTCTCTAATGATGAAAGCATACATGCCTTCTTGTAGCATGAGCCCCTGAAAAAGAAAGAAATAATTTCTTTGGAAGATAACAAATTTCCCAAGGGATTAACCCATTTGGAAAACTCATTTTCATCTAGTGATGTAAGTAATTAGAAGAAAAGCATAGAGAAGGATTCAAAAAGAAAAATAGGTAAGACTACTCCTATGAACATTGGGACTTAAGTAGATCCAAAGATTTTAAAAATTGGAGATCAATGTTCGGAACAAGAGAACCATAATTCATGGACTTGTTATGTGAATTTCATGATGTATATGCATGGTCCTATGGATATTTGCATGGATTTGATCTGAGTGTAATACAATATACAATTCCTATTAAAGAAGAAGCGAAGCCAATAAGACAAATACAAAGACCAATACATCCTGCACTTGAAGCAACCATTAGAAAATAGGTTGAGAATCTTTTAGCTATTGAATTTTCAATTTCCAAATATGATAATTATTTCTTTATGCTTTTTTTCAAACCAATTTTAATGCCACTTTTATCATAGAATAATTACACACTGAAAATATCAACCAAAATATAGCAGCGGAAACAAAAAAATCACAGAAAGATAGTCATGCACAATAGACACAATATTTTACATTGGGAAACCCAACCTTGGGAGAAAACCCAACAAATTTCTTAAGAAGATTAGTTCAAGCCAATAAGTACATCACCATTCAATGAAGAACGATAGCACAAGTTCACCCTATGAGGAAGAACCCTCAAGAAATAGAGAACCACCAGAAATATAGTGAACCAGACAAATATAGCTAATCACACAGAGACAACGAACCCTTCAAAAGTATTCCAAGATGCTCCTTCACTACTGTGCCACCCCTCACCACTGTACCACTCCCTCAACAAACTATGTCACTGCCTAATGCACACTTGATGAGGAGAAAACTGTGAGATGTGAAAATGAAATGATCCAGCCTCTTACTTATAGTATTTGAGTCACCTTCAATTTCCTTTTGGGTTCGACTTCTTCTTTTGTCTTCAATATTTCATTTGATGCTTTCCAGGGTTTCTTCAATGGATTTTCTTGTCTTCTTGACATTTCTTTTTTACTAGAAAAGTTGTCCACGATCCTTGTTGATATGCCATCTCCTCATGTCATGCACATATGATTAATATAGGGCTCTAATGTTGAGTAAACCCACCAAGAATACCCTCATCACAAGAGGTCTCTTGAGCCTACATCTACAACATTAGACAAGACTTGTAAACAAGTAAAAAATGCCCTATAAAAAATTAGATCACTCAAACCTAGAGAAGGAATGCGAAAACATCTCAAGTCTCTATCACTCCTTATCAATTCAACATGACTAAGGAGAAGACTACGCTTGGGCCATTCACCACTAGCCAAATCAACATGGCCCCATGAGTGAATGTATTATCCTCCCTTGGTACAATCAACATGACCAAGCTGAGAGGACGTCTTCTAGATGCTACTAGCTGGAGAAACAACAACACCTTGAGTCTCTATCACTCCTTGTCAAATCAACATGACTAAGGAGAAGACTACGCCTGGGCCATTCAACCTTAGCCAATTCAACATGGCCCCATGAGTGAATGTATCATTCTCCCTTGGTCAAATCAACATGACCAATATGGGAGAATGTCTGCCCGATGTTGCCAACATCAACTTGGGCCATTAATCATTAGCCAAAATCAGCATGGATCAGTAAGTGAATGTATCATTCTCCTTTGGTCAAATCAACATGACCAATATGAGAGAATGTTTTCCCGATGCTGCCAAAACATCAACACTCCCTCTCAATGAGGGAGACATTCTGCATCATGGCAAGCTTGTCTCTGAAGTCTATGAACTTCATCTCTAGCTCCTGATCAAATAGTCCTACAAGAATCTTGTGAAGCCATACTACTTCATGAATTGCGACGCTGGCCGTGATATACTCCGCCTTTGCTGTACTGAGTGCTACAAAATTATTCTTCCTACTAAACCAGGATATCATGGCTCTTTCTGTCCACTACACTCCTTTCCTAGTCAGAATCAGTATATCCATGCAACCTAACTTCACCAACTGAAACATATCTCAAACCATATCCAAATGTACCATGGAGGTACCTCAACACATGCTTTGCTACAACCCAATGGAAGTGTCCCAGTTCAACCATAAACTGGCTCAAGGTTCTCATTGAAAAGAAAATATACGACCTAGTGTTAACCGGGTACATCGAGGATCCAATTAGCTGCATGTACATAGTGGGATCCACCAAATCTAAATCTAAAGCAGAATCACTCAACTTCTTCATATTTTTCATCATAGGTGTAGCCATGGACTTGCAGTACATCATACTGAACATGCTCAAGATATCAACCATTTACTTACCATGTCCTAGGAATGTCTCACCTGGTTTCTTCCACACCTCCAATCCCAAGAAATAATGCATCAAACCAAGATCCTTCATTTCGAGTTATGAGTCCAACTTCCCTCTGTCATTGAAGAAAACCCTGTTGTCTAGTCTACCTCACTGGATGCTCCCTCTGTGACTAAGGAAAATCCCATACCCCAGTCCTCCTTATTGGGTGCCTGCTCTGCTACTATAGAAAAACCTACTGAAACAAGTGGATCCTCATAGGAGGTCTCACATCCCCTAGAAGCCTCATGTATTTGAAGATTCTATTTGGCCTCCTAAACTCATGACACCCGTCTGTCAGTATTGGAATATGTCTCTCTCTCACCTGAACCTGAGGGGGAACTCCCTTTGAATGACCTGCTCTCCCTTTGATCCAACTGAATCTCTCTAATATCAGGCTCACTTTGAGTCTGCATGCTCCCTCTGAAACCTAGCTCCCTCTGAGTCTGTACATCTTCGAAGCCATCTACTCCCTTTGCACCTGCTGACATCCTCTAAAGTCTGAACTATTATGAATTGTCCCGGGAGGCTTCTCCTCCTTGCTGGGTCTTGAGGGTCGACTCCCTCTTTCTAAGAGAATCCTCTCATCACAAACCTCACTTTGTACTTCTCGATTTTTCCATCTGCTGCATGATTGATCTTATAGATCCACTTCAAAGTCACCACTGGCTTCCCTTTTGGCATCAGAACTATCTCCCACACATCATTCTTCATGATGGACTGATACTCTTTCATCATGAGGTTTGTGATGAGAGGATTCTCTTAGAAGTACAAACCTCACTTTGTACTTCTCGATTTTTCCATCTGCTGCATGATTGATCTTATAGATCCACTTCAAAGTCACCACTGACTTCCCTTTTGGTATCAGAAATATCTCCCACACATCATTCTTCATGATGGACTGATACTCTTTCATCATGGAATTCTTCCAAACCTATTGGCCTGCTTCCTCCTCATAACTGGAAGGTTCAAAATCAATGATGTGAATCATTAATGTCATATAACTTGAGAACCTCTGAGGTATTTTCCTCTCCATGAAAGTACCATTGGGATATGCATGCCTTTCTGCATCCTTCAAAGTGTCATGAGGCCATGTTGTACTCTTCTTGGTTGTTGAGGAAAAGGTATGAAGAACATTACTCAAGCATTTTCGTATCTTGCTAGGCTAAGCCAAGATAGTTGGGAATGTTACTAGGAGTTTATATCCTTTAATTTAAAACAATCTCTTAATCCACATGTAATATGTACTAGGGACTAAGGCTGATTTTATA